>VWZG01012340.1:460355-490528 GCA_013396735.1 Grallaria varia | reverse complement strand
GTCAGGGCAGGCCTAGGAGGGGTCGGGGACACCCAGGAGGGGTCGGGACAGGCCCAGGAGGGGTCGGGGCAGGCTCTTACCATCCGTTGACTTCGTTCTGGGAGTCGAGGCCGACCCCCATCTCCACCAGCCGCCGCACCTCCTCCGCGTCCCCCAGCGCCGCCGCCTCCCGCAGCCGCTCCTGCCGCTCCCGCTCCGCCAGTTCCGCGCAGCCCCCGCCCGCCTCCCGCATCCCTGTCTCCCGCATCCCCGCCGGCCCCGGGCCCTCCGCAACTCCCCGCGCTGGGGGAACCAATTGCCGGTGACAACCCGGCACGGACAGCCGGTTCCGGCGCGGCGCGGGCGGGGACTCCCGGAGGCGTTTCGTGTCATTTAAATGGACAGATAAATGTATAACAGAGGGTGCGTCCTGCCCGGCTGCTGTTCTTGCGTGCTGTGTGTACATTACAGAAGGAATCGTGGGATGGGCTGGGATGGATGGGAGGGACCTTAGGCATTCCCATTCCGCACCTCCCTATCCCAGGTTCCACTATCCCTATTCCTCTATCCCAGGTTGCTCCAAGCCCCGGCCAGCCTGGCCCTGGACACTTCCAGGGATGGGATGTATTTGGAGTTCATTGAGTGTCTGTGGTGATCTCATTAAGATTCGGTTAATCCAGCAGTTTTGCTCAGGTTAAGGAGACAGGAATGGAATGGTAGCCACTGTCCTGCACTAACCTGCTGCTGGAGAGGCTAAATAGAGGGATTCAGAAAAACTGGGTTTGTCTGCTGGCTGCATGGAACAGATTTTTATGATGATTTGGCTTGAGAGGGACCTTAAAGAGCATCTCATCCCAACGCCTTGCCGTGGGCAGGGACACCTTCCACTAGCCCAGGGTGCTCCAAGCCCTGTCCAACCTGGCCTGGATCACTTCCATGGGAGCATCCTGTTGTTCTGCCTGGGAACTACCCACCAGCTTTGTGCATCCTCAGCAGAATCAATTAATCCCTAAAAAAAACCACCTCAAAATTAAAATAAAAATCAATAGCTGCCCACAAATCAGTTGAAAAGATTATAGGTAATTCCTGGCATTTGCGTTGTTTGGTATGAAAAGCTGGGTTTGGTCACTGTGGATTTGTCCTAAACCAAGTGACAGAACAGTTGGTAAAAATTTCACAACTATTAAAAGACAAAAAAATTATTTCAAACTCCAGTCAGACTTTTCTATTCCAGCCTGCTCTGTCCAGCCATGCCAGCATGCTGGGACCTGTTTGCTTTCTCAATGCAATTGGAGCAAGACAAAGAAGCTGAAACAACCCAGTTCTGCCCCAATTCCCAATGCAAACACCCACCTTCCCTCCCACCCCCAAACCCAGACTGTGGGATATTGACTGAAAATTCATGCCAGTTGTGTTGCATTGATTTCAATCACACCCTTCCAACAGTTCCAGTGGGTTGTTAAATCACTACAAAATTGCAAAGCTTGAAAGGAGTTTGTGATGCCTCACAGTGCTACACAATGGAGGTGTTACGGAGAGATTTCTGAGGGGAAAACCTCCATGATGCTGAGCAAGGCTGCTGTGAGTCCTGTAGGTTTTACAGGATCCCCATGAATGCAGGCTTCAAGCTCTCAAAAATAATGAAAATTTTAATTAATTTCATGCACTTGAAAGGTTCAAGACAATGTTGAGAAATGGGGACATAGTTGGAAATGGCTATGTAAAATTCAGTATGTATGAGATCTAAGGTCACATCTAGAAAGGAAAACAACAAAATGGGCCAAAACTGTTTCCAAGATGGAACAGAAAGATTTGCAGTAGATATGAAGGACACAATGTGTCAAGCATGGGAATGGGCTGCCCAGGGAAGTGGTGGAATCACCACCCCTGGAAGTGCTCAATAAACGTGTGGATGTGGCACTTGAGGGCACGGTTAGTGGTGATGGTACGAGTGATGATTGGACTTATCTTACAGGTCTTTTCCAGCCTAAACTGTTCTGTGATTCTGTGAATTCCTAAGGGAATACCCACAGCTGGAGGCACTCAGGAAAGGGATATACCCTCTGCTGGAGGCACTCCCAAGGTCACTAACCGGGCATCGGGAGTGGTTTTGGAGCCAGGACGCAGAGTGGACGGTGATAACCCTCCAGTTGTGCCAGGGCCGTGTCCTCAGCCTCCAGCCATGGCCAACTTCTAAAAGGCTCCTGCCACAGCCTGAGAGATATCCCTGCACCGGGACACCACGCAGGGCCGGACAGTTCGCCATGAAACCACACGGGGCCAGACAGTTTGCCAGGACACCACACAAGGCTGGACACTGCCATGACACCACACAGGGCTGGACACTGCCATGACACCACACTGGGCAGGCTCCTGCCGCCCCCCACACCGGCCCTGGGGGCTGTGGCAGTGCCGTGCTGCAGTCCCTGGTGTCCCCTCGCTCCCTGGTGTCCCAGATGTCCCCTCACGCCCGCTGTCCCCTCACACCCCGGTGTCCCCTCACTCCCGGTGTCCCCTCACTCCCCTCACACCTCGGTGTCCCCTCACTCCCCTCACACCTCGGTGTCCCCTCACTCCCCTCACACCTCGGTGTCCCCTCACACCTCGGTGTCCCCTCACTCCCGCTGTCCCCTCACACCTAGGTGTCCCCTCACACCCCGGTGTCCCCTCACTCCCGCTGTCCCCTCACTCCCCTCACACCCCGCCGTCCCCTCACTCCCCTCACTCCCGCTGTCCCCTTACACCTCGGTGTCCCTTCACTCCCCGCTGTCCCTTCACTCCCCGCCGTCCCCTCACTCCCGCTATCCCTTCTCTCCCCTCGCTGCCGGGGCCGGCCCAGCCGCAGGCCCGCGCGGGCCCGGCGCGCGGTGCATTGTGGGCAGGGCGAGCGGCCGCCGCCATTTTGTCTGTGTCAGGCGCGGCGCGGGCGGTCGGGGCGAGGCGGCCGAGCCGGGGTGTGAGGGGCGCGATCCGGCCACGACGACACGATGATATCGGCCGCGCAGCTCCTCGATGAGCTCATGGGCCGGGACAGGAACCTGGCCCCGGATGAGAAGCGCAGCAACGTGCGGTGGGACCACGAGAGTGTGAGTGCAGCGGGGCCGCCTCTCCCCTCCCTCGCAGGGCCTGGGGCAGGGCGGGGGGTTTGTCGGAGCGACATGGGCGGTATCGCCCGGCCCGGGGACGGCCGCGGGGAAGGGGGAACAGGGTGAGGGCCCGGGCAGTGGGGGGGCTTTGGCGGGGTGCGGGCCCGGCCCTCGGCGCTGGGCCCTGCATGGCGGCCGGGGGCGGGCCGGGCCCGGCCTGCGCGGGAACCGCGCCGAGCCCTCACCCGGCAGCAGCAGCAGCAAGAGGAGGAGGAGGAGGAAGATCCCACCACAGCCAGGCCGCTGTTGGGCTGCCGGAGGGACGGCCCCGTTGTTGGGGTGTCCCCACGCGGTGCCGCCGTTAACGGAGCTTTCCGTGGGGAAACACGAAAATAAGGCGGGGAGAAAGGGTTGGGGTTTAAAAGAATTCTGCGCTTCTGAGTAGAAGCTGCCGGCTTGCACGAAGGAGGATGAGACAGATGTTCGTAGTTTGGAAAACGAACGTCTCTGGATCTCTTCCTGAGGGTGGTGGTAGGGGAGGGAACAGAAGGGTCGGGGCGCACCGACTTTAACGTCTGGAGATTGTGAAACCGTAAGAGTTTTGAATCTGAGGATTTGGTTAAGAAAAACTTGATTCTTTCCATACTTTCGTAGTCAGAGGAAGCTCACGGGGAGGTGGACACAAACCTGGTCAGGACTGTTGTTTAGCAGTACTTATGTATTTTTGTTATTGTGGCGATTCATTCATTTTCTGCAATAAGTAGCCCAAACAAGACTCCTAAATATTCTTATTATTGTGTCAGAGTGGGGTTTCTCCCCGGGGATGGTCGAGCTTTAATGAGTGATGACTTTAAATGACGGCCATCATAGTCATGTGTTATTTCAGAAAAACTCAGTGGTAGCCACAGAGTTCCTATAGCTGCTTCTTTGGGAGAGATGAACACTGCTTTTTTACATTTTATTGTCCCTCCGTTGGTGATATATTTTTTGAGTTAAAGTGTCACAGTTACAATAATTTATCACCTATGCGATAGGAATTTCTGTGGTTTAAGCTGCACAAAGCAGCATTTGGCTCCTCCCCCTTTAGCATTTTCTTGGGATTTTGTTAAATTGGGAGGAGGGAGAAATACCTGAGTTTGGCTGTTCTAGACTGTGTCTTAATCACAGATGTGGGAATTTAATGTTTTTAAATGTGAGAGATGTCTTTATAAAGGTGGATAATACGCGTTTGAATTTGTCTTGCAATGCAAGAGACAAGGATCAATATCTGTCTTTTCATAGATTTTGCAAGTCCCTCCCTTGGAAAATGCTGCTCTGTAGGTAAGCAGTGGGAGTCAGGAGGAAATTGCGAGTTCAGGAAGCTTTCATGACCTTCTTTATGTCTTTCTAGACTTATTTTATTAAGCAAACATCGTTATTCAGCTAGGTGTTCAGTCACATACTTTCTTTTGATTGCAAACTCAAAATGAGGAGTTACATGAAATGTATGAAATATGAAGCGAACAGCTTGGGCCATGTCGGTCCAGATAGAACAAATAAGGAGATTGATTTGGTTTATTCCTTAACGTGAGGAAGACTTCATTTCTTGGTGGTTTTTTCCCCTTATTCTCTTTGAACGAGTTTGGATTGTTTTCTTCATCTTCAAATGAGCAAGTCACAGAATATTTTCAGATTTTTTTCATTGACGGTTTTAGGCTGAAGAGTTTGGCTGTAACCATAGGAGACTGTCTTTCGACTGTTGTTCAGTTGCATTGTTTCAGGAATGGGGCCTTGTCTCTCCTTCCAGTCCTCTTTGACAGTTCAGGCATTGAGATCTGTCCTGTGAGTCCAGCAGGAAAGTTGCGGCCTTAAGGTTGAGCCTTCAGTTCTGCAGGAGCTGCTGCTGTTTGCTCACCTTTTTTATAGTTATAGGATCATAATTAAATACAACCTCTCTGAAAGGAATGTTTTCGTAGGTTCCTATAGTCAACGGACGAGTTTGTAAAAAAAAAATTACCTCTGTTAAAATATGTGTTTGACTTTCTGCATCGCCTAGAGATAAAATGTGCAATGCTGACATGTTTTAATACATAGGAAATGCAAATAAGGTTCAAATAGTAGTGTTAATTCCTCTGCCTGACTGCTCTTCTGCTTTTCAGATGGAATACATGTGCTAATGTTATTTCTTCTGAGATTAGACACAGATAAACATGCAGCCTTTTCAATATCAGCATGTTGTATTCCTCCCAGCGATTAGGATTTTGTGTCAGGTTTCATCAGTTTTAGATATGGAATATTATCAGAAGAAGCTGATCTGTATTTTGTTTATCATTTGGAAATTGCATCTCTGTGGCTATGAGAAACTGGAATATGCAATGAAATACAAGATGGGAGTGGAAGAGGAAGGTGTGTGAGCAGAGTGTGTGATAGCTGAGCATTTATTTGAAGAGCCAGTGAAACATGTTGATCATATATTGTAGAATCTTTTGTAGAGCTAAAGTTCTTACTTCAAAACTTTAACATAATTAAAGCCTTTAATCTTTAAAGATTGGAATCCCACTTGCTGTATATTTCTGTATTGCAGCATGTCCTTAGCTGATCTGTCCTGGTTTTTGCATAAAGGCTTTGTTTTGTATGTAGGAGGAAATTATTACTATCATATATTTCAGTGTTTCTGCTTACTGTTAAGTGTATTTATGGAACAGTAACTGTATTGATTCACACGTTCCTGCTCTAAGATGCTACCTGCACAAAGCAAGTTCATATGGAAACAGCAATTGCATAAGAGTTCTGAGGCTGTTCTGTAGCACAAGAGAGCCCAGCGTGGACTGACTGTGCTCTGTGTAAGGCTTTGAAATTGTGGTGCTTTCTTCAAGGCAAGTTCAATGTTTCCAGAAAGCAGGGAGAGGTGAGGAGCTGGAGAAATGACTGCGAACCATTATCTCTGATAATGCAGTTTCTCAAAATGAAGGTTCTGTTTTCAGAATAAGATATGATGGTTTTAGCTATTTATGATGTGTTACTTTTTTATCATGTCAATGACCTAAATTGGTTTTCATCTAGGTAGAATTTAAGGACTTAATCCTCCAAGGGATGGAGGGAGAGGACTTAAGTGTTATTTGTTTTGGAAGAATATTAGTAATGGAAGGTTATCCTTAAGAGTGGGTTTGGAAGAAGGGCTTATATTTGTTTGAGTGGGCGGGCATTGCTCATAAAATGTCTGCTGCATGGGAGATTTAATGGTTTCAAAGAACTAATCTGTTTGGAGGAATATACTAGTTTTTGATGTGGAAGCCATAACCTGCTGGATTTTATTCTCATCCTTTTTACTAAGAATCGTCTGCCTGAAGGAATTTGCTTACGTAATTGTTTATCACTGTTAGAGAGATACTTCTCCCTCTGTAAATAAATTTCTTGCAGAAGAGAAACATGTTTATGTGGAAGCATTAACAACAGGGAGCTGTCAATAGCGTCCTTATGGTAAAGCTTTGAACTGCTTCCCGAACTCCAGAAAAGCTTGCAGTTCTTGTTAACTTAGTGGACTTCGAGGTAAAGGATACTGCTTTCCTACCTCCAAGAGATTTCAAGGATTAGTGAATTTGAGATGAAGAAGTGGAGAGTTCCAAGTGTCTCTGTTCATTCTAGTGTCTTACTGAAATGTGAGATCCCAGGGGCTTTGAGACACAAGATGTGGCTGATCCTGCTGCAGGAGTCTGACAGTAGCATTTCTCTGTTACATCTTCTTGATAGTGGAGTCCTCGGAATAATTCAGCAAAAAGGAATAAATGCTTGTTTCCTACATAGGGAATTATCCGTACTGAACTGCTTGTTGCTCTGTTTCTGCATATATGGAGTGTGTTTCCGTATCACTTGTGCTGAGTGCAGTGGCCTGATAAGCCATGGATGAGTGATGCCAGTTGAAGCTTATCAATCGCCTCTATTTCAGTCCTTTAATGGCTCCGTGATGCTTCAGCCATTCCTTGTCCCTTTCTGTTCTTATTCATCATTGATTATTTAGGACTGACTGTGAGTGCAGTTGACAGTGTGTTCAGCCTGGGAGGGCAGACGCTCCACATGGTGAAGCTGAGCTGGAAGCAAGATTCTGCAGGATTCTATCAAGTTGTGTTTTCTGTTGAAGAGCATAATAAAATAGGTATGAGAGGGGGAGAAAATTGCTGCAGACACAATGGTCTAAACCACTCAGAAATTAGTATTTCTCTGCAGGTGCTTCCAAGAAGAGGATGTCATGTAATTCACTGGGTGCCATCCTGATGCTTGAGTGGCAGCATCTGGAGATGGTCGGAGAAAATTATGGCAGCTTTTCAGTGTGGGCAGGTTTTGTCATCATTTCCAGTTTGAGTTTTTTTGTTTGTTTGAACTTGTGTTTGGGATTTTAATATAAATAATTAAAACAGCATGTGATTGTTAAAGCTGCATATTTTAGTATTGGATACTACAATTTTTGACTGTAGCTGTCTCTTCATAAAGGGAGGCTTTTCCTAGCTGCTTCATAAAATAATTTTAAATATTTCTGGTGTTGGGAGGAGGTGTTTTTTTGTGTGCTTTTTTCATCATAGTTCTATGCCAATATACCTTTTCCTTTGCTCCTTTTGTTGCTACTTATTTCAAAAGTGTTACAGACTAGTTTCTTCATTTCTGAGTTGATAGGAGATAGTCTACAACTCTTTTAACAGTGTAATGTGGTCAGACTGTGCTCTCTGTGTCTTAGGAAATTGTCTAATCCATCCCTGAAATTTTTTGTGAACTGCCTTTTCACTGATCCTGAAACCTGGATGTGAGGATGAGAAAATGGAGGAAGAAGAGAATATATAGAGAAATTAAGCTTCTGTTGACAAGTGCAGGAGTTCATACCAGCAACTGCTCCCTCGAAGAAACTTGATATTGAAACAAGGAATGTTGCAACTTTCAGAGAAGAGATCAGATTCAGAAGCCAAATTTTGTCCAGTAACTTTCTCCTTGCTTCTGAGATGCAAAAGTTGTGATTTTATGTTTTTTCTTAGCTGTTCCTGATAAATTGCTTCAAATAGGTGCCAGTGTCCAAACCTGGATCATGGGAGAAGTATTCACATTATATAATAAGAGATATTTTTTTTGTTTGTTTGTGTTTTGTGTTTATGGCTTGTTAGTAGAAAGCCTGATTGTTTTTCTGTGTAATCTGTAAAGCAGTCAGGGTTTTAACGCCATAGCCTGTTTTACAGTCTGGCAGTTAGCATGGAAAAATGAATCAGACTGAGCTAATTTCGGTAACTGGTGTCACAGGCATTTCAGTGAGGTGGTGGCATGGCATAGGTTTGAGGTCTCTCTCCTTGCCCCCATTTGTTAAAATACTTTAGAATTTGTCTTGGGAAATAATAGATCTTTGTCAGTGGTATATGTGAGAGGATTAGATGGCTGTAATAGCAATTACTAGATTTGCCAAACATTAGAACTGGTGTGAACATGAAAAAGGTGTTGGACGAATGTCCAGGCTAGTTTTGGATTTAGACCTTAGTTAATGGCAGTGATGCTTACACAAGGGGTCTAGTGAAGAGTTAATTATTTAAGATTGTTTATGAAGTTGGGGGTAAAAGGATCTCTGATTTTACCCTTTTGACTGTTCTGGTGGATAGGCAGGAGATACTTGTCTGTGTTCTGAACTTCAGGAGCTGACCAGCTTGACTAGCTAAGCCCATGCTCATGGGTGAGGGTGAACAATCTTTTTAACAAAAGCTGGTTTTATCCCATCATATGTTAAGTATTTACTGGCCAGACTAACAGGTTGGTATTTGTTTTGAACTTTCTGGTGGTAGTATTCTGCTATTGAAAAGAACCTGACTCAATAATGTAAAAACAGACTATGTAGAAACAGACTGAACTCTTTTTGAGTTGGCAGGAAAACAGGTTGCAAAGAACATCTTCTCTATCTGCCCGAAGAGTTACATGATTTCTCTTTGCCCCTCATTCTTTAAAGTAGGGGTTTTTTAAAGCAGTGGAATAGGAAAGCTTCTGGATGGTTATCATACACATTCTTAAGTCTTTTAATTACCATCAGAGTCCTTGAGGTGGTACCTGGTGTTTGCGTGCTGGTGTGTCCTGTTCTCCGGGCCAGTAGCTCTGAGGAAGTGAAGGCTGAGCACAGAGTTGTTCCAGGCAAGCAGAGGAACTTGTTCCATGCTTTCATGGCAGACATCCTTACCTCTTGTAGCTTTTCACAGTTAAAGAATTTCACTGCAACTTATTAAATAGTCCAGTCTGATTTAATTAATCCAGAAATATTGAGTATTTATATTTGTAAATTGCTGACACTTCCTGTAATCTTTTAGTGATAAAATTAAGGAATACTATTTTTGCAATGGAAACTAAGAGTTTTGGTGTTTTGTCATCAAAATGCAGCTTGTAGCACTTACTGCTGCCAAGAAATACAGAGAGCATGTAAAATTTTCAGAAACTTTGCACTGTACAAAAGAAATTTTTGCACTGTATTTTATAAGTAGAAGCATTTACCTGAAATTGCCAGTTCCAGAGGCAAAAAATAATGCCTGTTTCTTTCTTCTCCTTTGTCAGGTTTGCAAATACTACCTTTGTGGCTTTTGTCCAGCTGAACTATTTACAAATACCCGTTCTGATTTAGGTAAGTTTGTAAGTCTTAACATTTTTATATTATTACAGTTGAGATTTTGTTTGCAAACTACATTTTTATTGTTAATTGCTCTGTGAAAACACTTTGAAAATAGGCTTTTTTAATTCCCAAAGGGTTGTCAGTGATATTGTATGCTAAGAGCAATGTTATTCCAGTTCTTATTTTGTCTAAATGGAAAAAAATGTTTTAAAATGTTTGATGTTACAGTGTAAACTAAATTATTGGTTATTGGTGTGGTTTTCTCATGCTGAAATGTTAGCTTCTAGTTTGATGTATTCTACCTGGGCAGGGGTTTAACCTGGTTTTGTGTGTGTGTGTGTGTGTGTTATTGAGCTGCTTTACTTCAGAGATTCATCTCCTCTAATAGTTATTTCTGAAGGCCAGCTCTAAATTACTGGTAGTTTTCAAGTGATGGTAGTTTGGAGATGGTAAGTAGCAAAACCAGATTTCTTGTCTTAGCATTAACTTCTAAGTCCATTGAAGAGTTTGAGAGTCTGAGGAAGGTGGGAAACTGTAACATGACTGCCTTCCTGAACTCAGGGCATATACCTACTAATTTTACCCTGAAGATTAATGTCTTAAGTAGCCGTCTTGTTGCAAAGAACACTAGAAATTAGAAAGTGCCTGATGAAATGATCCTTCATACGTAATTTTTCTTTAAGACACCAGGTGTTTTAAGATACTACATTGTTTGTTTAGATTTACTGATGTAAAACTTTATCTGAAAATTCTGTTTTATATAAAGACTTTGTATATCGTTCAGAACCTGTTTTGGTTTTATAATTACTAAACCATACTGGCATTCCTTTTCTTTAATGTGTCTTTCAAGCTCCAAGCAAAGGAAGCAGAAAGGCAGAAGCATAAAAGACTATGAGAAATGTTTATAGCTCTGTTCTATCATGGTGCACAAACAAATGCTGATGGAATATGAATATACCATTCAAGAATGCAAATTTAAACTTTTTGTGTTGTCTTTTTAGGTCCTTGTGAAAAAATTCATGATGAAAATCTACGTAAACAGTAAGTGTATTGGTTGATGTGTTAAAGCAAATAGTGGGTTTAGTATGTTTGAAATTTGTTAAAAGCAACCCAAACATGACAGACTAATTGCTTTTTGTTTTACATAAACATGCATTTAAATGTATAATAGTTACTGTAAAGAAGAATTTGTAGTATTGTGTGTTTGTTACTTACTTTACACGTATTACGGATTGATGTGGGCTTTCATTTTTAAAATATTTTACCAGGTATGAGAAGAGCTCTCGGTTTATGAAAGTGGGCTATGAAAGGGACTTCCTACGCTATTTGCAAAGCTTGCTTGCTGAGGTGGAGCGCAGGATTCGGAGAGGCCATGCCCGTTTGGCACTGTCACAGAACCAACAGTCTTCTGGGGTGAGTCTGGAAGAGCCACTGAGGCAGCTTTTCCTGTAGATAGCATCTTCACGGTCTCTTTACCATATCTTTTCAGGTAAAACATACTGTTTTCCAGAAGATTCCCATTAGATAAGTCTTTTCATCTGTTAGCCAGCAGATTGTATCTAGCCTGAGTGGACGAGCCAAGTGGCTCTACAGTCAGCAAGAGCCCCTCTTTTTTCCCCATCTCTTTTTTCAGAATCAGTATCTCTTCTCTGTTGGCAACATTAATTCTGTCAAGTCCTGTCTTTACCCTGACAACCTCAGTTTGCCTTCTCTCCCTTAGTTTCATATTCCTCCTTCCCTGCACTAGTAAGCCGTATCTTTTCCCATGGTGGATTTGGGGCAGTGACTGTGGCCTGTGCTCTGTCAGTTTTGTGAGTGCCAGGACAGCCTTGCTCCTTTTTGCTGCCCCACCTAATTGTTCTGTGCAAAGTTCAGTTGCTTCAGAAGGAGCTGTGAACAGTATCCAGTCAGGAGAGGTTTTGGTGGTGGAGCAAAGGTGGGAGTCTCTTCTGGCAGCCTGCAGAAAGGACACTGCAAACATACATCTTTGAAGTGAGGTTATTTTCTCATTTCTGCTCAGAAGTTGAATTTCAAAGCCCATGGAACTTTTAAGTCATACTTGAATGATTGCAATGATACGTAATAGCTGTATGGCAGTTTCAGAGTTTAAATTTAGGACTTTGAATTCAGATGTCTTACCTTTTATGGGCCAGGAGCTTGAACATTTTTGTTGATTTAGGAGGAGTTAGTGTGACTAGACTCAGCAAGGGTGGAGTAAACTGTGTTGAGTGTTTTCTGTTAGACTTGACTATTATTAGTGGCTCCTCGTGGGAGAAGAGGCAGGAGGAGGTTATTGCTGAAGTGTCTCTGGACTATGAGAAGTCATACATTTGTCTGTTAAAGCCATTTTAACAAAAGAGTAAAAAAACCCAAAAACTAACAAGCAAACAGAAAAACCCCTAACTCACACTTGTACTGTTTGCAGGGAGCGGGACCTACTGGTAAAAACGAAGAGAAGATTCAGGTGTTAACTGACAAAATTGATGTACTTCTACAACAGGTGAGGGTTTTTTAACTCCCATAAGAGACATCTCTTGCTTTTGTTACTTGATGAAAAGTTACACTTGAGTTTTTTTATTGTCCTTTAGATTGAAGAACTGGGTTCAGAAGGAAAGGTGGAAGAGGCACAAGGAATGATGAAACTTGTTGAACAGTTAAAGGAAGAGAGAGAATTGCTGAGATCTACAACTTCAGTAAGTAATGTGTTTGTATTCTGTCAGACATTTCAAAATCTGGTGCAACAGTGCGTTCTGAATAACCTTGTCCTTCAGCTGAAAGCATGCAAGGTCTATGCAGAATTTATTAGATAACAACAGGACATTTAAACATGTTAATCCAGTGTGTTATTTTGCATTCCACCTTGAGAGTGGGCTTCCTGCATACAGTTTGTGAAATTATTCACCCAGCAGTCCTGGAGGTGAGCTTGCACCTTACTCTGGTTCTGGTTTCAGTTAAACTTTGCCCTGTAGTCTCTGCAGTATAATTTTACTGAATTACCAGTGTGACTGTTACAGAAGGCTCTTGTGTCAGGGCTGTGATAGAGGCAGGCATCTGTCTGACTGTGAGAGCCACAGAAGCCAGAGGGAGTGTGTTCAGTAGCAAGTTCCTGTCAATAAAAAGGAGCTTTAGTTTAAACATCATCTTTTGGTGTTCAATGAAACGCTCAAATTGAGATTCTTATTTTTAAAAGGTTCTTAAATGTTGCAGGCAGTGCATTTATGTCAATACTATATGAGTCATGAACATTGCAGAGCAATAATCACTTGGTTTTTTGTTGAAATTTCAGTGTATTTCTCATGTGGCTGTTGAATCAAGTTTACCATCATCCTCTTAAATAGAAACTCAGCATTCCTTTTTGTATTTCTTCACAGTATATTCTAGCCTTTTTATTCTTTGAGGCATATTCCATGGTTATTCTGCAGCTCCTGACATCTCAGTTGATGCCAAATACATCATCTTAAAAGTGAAAAAGAAAGCTTTAAGAGAAAAACTTACAATTTTGTTTTTCTGAGTTTGCAAGGAAGCTGCCAATACGACTGTGTACATGTATGACTCTGTTATGCAGTGAGGAATAATTCTGTGGTTTCTAGTGGTCTTCTGTGGAACTTTTTATGCCCTATTCACCCTGGTAGGTGCAGTGCCCTGAAGTCAAAGCAGGCAGATACAATTTTCAGCTTTCAGTAGCGCCTGGGAATTGACAGCAGTAACAGTAAAGTTCTAAACCTCCTCACTGGCTTCTGGCTAAAACTTTTCTTTTGACTTACCAAATGTTTTCCTTTTGGCAGACAATTGAGAGCTTTGCAGCCCAAGAAAAACAAATGGAAGTTTGTGAAGTTTGTGGAGCCTTTTTAATTGTAGGAGATGCACAGTCCAGGGTAGATGACCACTTGATGGGAAAGCAGCACATGGGTTATGCCAAAATAAAAGCTACTGTAGAAGATTTAAAAGTAAGTATCTCTTCCAGTTATTGAACATGATAAAATTGGTTGGAGGCTTCCTCTGGTACATAAAAGGCTGTCCAGTGAACTTTGTCAAGAGGGTGAAACACTTCAAGAAAGGGCATCCTACAGTGCACATCTAGCACCGTGCTTGCATTGACACGTTTTGTTTTATGTGATTACACTAGGTACAGCAAAGATGTAAATTCAGGAACTTTAGTGTGGCTTCTGTTCTTGAGAGAATGAGAAGCAAAAAGAGTTCTGCAAGACAAAGGGTTTTCATTTCAGGGATTTTAGGAAGTGTTGTATTTTGTTTGGAAAGAAGCACTGAAATATTTTAAAAGCTTAAGCTTCTACATCCTCAGAATCTATAAATTTGTATATTCAATGATTTAGCTTGAGTAATCTTAATTTCTTTCTGTGAACTTGTTTTTTAAGGAAAAGTTACGAAAAAGAACAGAAGAACCTGACCGTGATGAAAGGTTGAAAAAAGAGAAACTAGAACGAGAAGAGAGAGAGAAAGAGAGGGAACGGGAAAGAGAAGAGCGGGAAAGGAAGAGACGGCGTGAAGAGGAAGAAAAGGAAAAAGAGAGGGCTCGTGATAGAGAGAGACGTAAAAGGAGTCGCTCTCGGAGTAGACATTCGAGCAGAACATCTGACAGAAGGTGCAGTCGCTCACGAGACCACAAAAGGTCAAGAAGCAGGGAGAGGAGGCGAAGCAGGTACGTGTGCACGTCTAAGTATCTTCATGCAACTTCCCACAAGATTTTTATCTTTTGGAGACTTGATCTGTCAGCCTGGGTCACATCACTGATTCATTAGCTTCAGTGTTCTTATCTCTTAAACAAAGACACACTTTATCAGTTCTAAGGATAAGCAAGTTTTTGGTGCGTGTTCATTGTCTTCTCTCCATTTTTGGAAGTAGATTACACCATTGTGGTGGAAGTGGTTTTATGAGGGAGCATTCAGTAGAGAAATGTTCCCAAAGAACAAGTTCTGTTTCTTCATTAAGTTGGTCTTTTACTTCATGGTGGTAGATATTTTTAAGCTGTGTAGTTAAATCTTTGAGTAAATGAAGAGGGCAATATGAATCCAAGTCTAATGTACTGAGGGGTATTTATATACAATACATTAAGATTTGTTTTCTGCAAATAATCAATGTGCTACAGTTTTACATGGCAGCTGAGATTCATATTTCTGAAATTTTCTCTGAATGTTAAGGAGTCGTGACCGAAGAAGAAGCCGAAGTCATGATAGATCAGAAAGGAAACATAGGTCTCGCAGCAGGGACAGGAGACGATCCAAAAGCCGGGATCGGAAATCCTACAAGCACAGAAGCAAAAGCAGAGAGAGAGAACAAGACAGGAAGTCAAAAGAAAAAGGTATGTTTTTGTAAAGACTGAGTTCATAGCAAGTTCTGAAGCTAATCTTTCCTTAGGGTGTCAGAAGCTCTTATTCCTTCAGTGAGGACTGAAAGTTCTTAGTATCAAATCAAATCTGGTTTTATAATCTCTGTATGTTGCTTTTAACCAATTTGAAGCATTTTTTTTTCCAGTTACTGTTACTGCACATGTATGCATATGTACATTCATCTCTTACTGTTGCACTTTGTCTGCAAATGAAGTGTGCAAGGATTTTTATGTTTTTATGACCTGTTTACCTTTAGAAAAGCATAAGCCTGTAATCATCTTTTCCTAAGAGTGAATGTCTTGCTGTTAGCGGATATTTCTGATATTACCCTTTCCAGGTACATGTTTTGTGGGAGATTCGTACCTGGCTTTTCACCTGTACCATCTGTTACTTTGCAACAGTATCATGTTTCCTTTCTTATCATTTAACAGTACTTTTAAGGGTTTTTTCCCCAATCTATGAATCCAGTCCAAGATAAATCTTGCAGAATTTCTGTAACGTTCTAAATGACAATTCACACCTTCTTCCCCGTCTCCTGTCTTCCTCCACCCTTCTCCCTTGTTTTTCGTTTTGGGTTTTTGTTTGTTGTTGAAATGAAGTGAGTTTTGCTTTGTCACTATTCAGGTGAGTCTCAACAGAAAGCTATGTTAGTCCTTGAAATGCTTTTATATCTTTACATGCCGTGTACCACACCATTGATGGTGGCTCACTGCTTCACCAGAGGCTGGTGCTCAGGTGATTTACCTTTAAATAGCATGAAAAAGAGCTGCAGAGAGAACACTACAGATTCCCATTTTGTGAGAAGATACTAATTAACTGTTATTGCTAAATTTCCCCCTTTAAAAGTCTTTTGAAACTTCTGGACGAACGTAATACTTCTGGCTTAAACCACTGGCTCTGGGGAGCTGACTAATGTCCAGTCCGAAACAGGCACCCCACTCCATGGGCTGATCATCAGTAATGGATGAAACAATTCTTTTATGTTTCTAAGGTACTTTTGAGGTTCTCTGGAATGAAAGGTGCTCTGTGCATGTGTCTGGATTCCATAGGCCTGTCTGCCCGACCCTTACTTCTCCATATTTATCCAGCGGGGTTAGTTGCCAAAATGTTGGTAATGCTTCATATATTTCTCTTGCCTGACTTCCTTGGACTGTTTAAATTTTTCTGGTTTATACTATGGGGCATCTTTAGTATTGATTCTTCTCTCACTTTGCTTTGCCCTATATGCAGGTGGTTTTAGCTGCTTGCTCGTTGGCAGTGGAACTGATATGCAGGCTTTAAACTCAGACTCCGTGTTGTAGCCTATTTCTGTCCCATTTGTTACGCTATTCCTACCTGATACTGTGCCCTTTTTGCCTGCGTTATGAACAGATTTCTGGTACTGGGTCAAGAATGTCCTGTTCTGGATGTGTGTATCTATGCATATAAATAACTGTTTTCTTATTTATTCAAATTTGCTCTGGTTTTGAGCTTTTCAGCTCTTTCCTTAATCTTCCCGTAAACAGATGAGCTAGTGCACTTTCTTCAGCATCTCAATATTTTTAGTTTTAACTTGACTGATTTCCTTGCTGGCTGTTTTATTTGCTGCTTGCTACTTTCTTCCTCCAGAAATGAGAACAGTGAGATGCTATGAGCTGTGATGAAAATTCCACCTGGGAAAATCAATTACTTTTTTTGACTATGCAATCTGACATTTGTAGAAACACAAACAGGGCTTAGAGTAGCGCTATAATGCTAAAAAAGTTTGTGGTTTTCCCCTTGTTGGGAAAATCTTTAACAGAAAAAAATATAAAAGAGGTGGGAGGGAAGGAAAAAACCAAAGCAGTAGTAGTTATTAAGCAAACATTGACTTTCTCTAAGCACCATTACATCCTCACGTTTGCAATGTGGCACTATAGATTCTGATATTTGTAGCACGTGGCTTCCTGCTCTACTCTTTGCACAAAAAGTAGTAATGTAGAAGTTAAGATTTAACTTAGTACATTTACTGCTCCATTGGGAATGTTGGTTTCAGGGTCTAGTTGTCTTTATAGCCACCATTGATCTGCAGTTAACAAAAGTAAGCAGTAAAGGCCTGTCTGTAACTGCTCATGTAGTGCCTTTTATCTGGAAATCTCAGGCTGCTTTATAAACATGCCTCTTAACACCAGAAAACCAAGGCACAGTTGCTCAAGACTTGCCTGCTGTTACACATTAAATTAGTGCCACACTTCAAAAATGCAGAAGTCCTGGATTCTTGTTCACTGAAATACTGTAGAAGACAGTAACCAAGGTTGTAAGAAAAAAGTCCATGTAAAAAGGGAGGCACTTAATTTGTGACTCAGCTTCCAGGGGCAGGGATACATTTGCCAAAGGAGGGAGCCACCAGACGTAAACACTAACTGAGCATTAGGTCAGTGTAAACCAGCAGAACACAGCTACTGTTCAAGTAAACTAACTTAAGAGTAGATGGAATAAATAGGGTTTTTAATAAGAAAAGGAAAACTGTTCTCCAAGTACCTTCGTTTTATGAAGGGTTAATACTGGAATGGGCCTCCAGACCACTTTAGCTTGGCTCTTTTCCTTCCTTAATCTGGACTCTGATACTTACATAAAAATAATTGTGATTGTGTTTTCATGTTAGTGATTCAACCTCAGCAAATACTGCCAGAACACCCAAACCCTCAGTGATACTGGATACTGTGTTTGACCGATTTTTGCATTTTCTGAACACTAAAACCATTCACTTTGTTGTGGTAAGAATTCTCACAAAAATACATCTCAGTTGCCCACATGAACTCAGTCAGAAAAATGTGCATGTGTTGAATCAGGAAGCAAAGTCAATATTATGTGATTATACCTAATAGATCACAGCTGAAATAACACACCCAGTTTCAACAGCAAACTAATTGTATGTGCTTTTACAGAGAGAACTCTTACTGATTAAAAATACAGTGGAGGAACTTAATTTCTTGCAGATACTCCAGGAGTTGAAAAGTTCAGTTATTGGACTGTTGAATACAGTTTTTCATTTCTGCTTGGCAAACTGGAGGTTTGCTCTGGTAAACCTCTTTTATTACTAAAATTTTTAGAAGAGTTTCATCTTTCATACCACAGTTTAATAGTAGTTTTTTTAACCTTGAACAAAATTATCCTTCCTGCTCAAATTCAAGAACCAAACAAGACAGAACAAAACCCTGCACACTGCACATCCATAGGGCTATTAAGATCTACCATATCTACATAGGACAGAAGATAAGATTATTGGACTGACTACTAGTCCTCTGCGGGGAAACAAGACTACTATTCCTCAGTGGATCTACGTGTGCACCGGAGATACCTATAAGACACAAAAAGAAGACTTTTTAACAAGGTTAGTTAGAGTGCAATCTACCTGCGGAGTTGCAAAACCGAGGGCAGACAGATCCAAAATGACTTAGTCCTTCAGTGAGCTGTGTAACGTTGCTGTGTGCTTTCTCCAAGCACCCTGCACTGGATGTGCTGCTGCAGGTGAATCCTCACTACTGGTGGTCATTAGGCAGTTGCCCTCATTTCTGTGTGGGGGCTTTACCTCTCCCTTTGGTGGTCTGGTTTAAAACAAAGAAGTTGGGATGTTGCTGCACTTTTAAAGCTTAATTTCTTGCTTTGTCTTCTGGAATATAGAAGTGTGTTGTGCCAGTCTAGGTGATAACGTTATTTAAAATAGCTTTTTCAGAGTGTTCGATCTGTGTGCTCCTGTGTTGGGGACTTATATATCTATTTATATTATTTAATTGCCCGGATAGCAGGGAATAATCAGAAAAAAAGAGCATGAATGTTGTTCTGTATGATGACATCTGAGAGGTTGGTTTTTTGGATTTTCTTTTTCTCTCCAAAGTGTCTTTACTGATCAAAGGTTGAATATTATGGTTTGAAATAATACAGAAAGAACTGATATTTTTATTAAATTTGCAAATACTGAATTTACAGCTGAGGCACGCAGCTCTTAATACCGAATGTTTTTCTTCCCATGGAAATATTTTTACTTCTGGCTTCCTTCCTTCTTTGAAGATTGTTGAGGAAAAGATGAGTTTTTCAGCAGTGTAGCAAATGCTTCAGTCTGCATTCCAATTCATGATGAAATTTTGGGGTCCTTCCCATCTTGCCTTTGGAAAAAAAAAGTGCTTTTTATTTAACTTCCAGATTGTCTTCCCAAGCCTTTTTAATGAGTGATTTTTAAATGACTGATGTTTTTATAAAATTGAGAATTAATAATGCTGACAGACGTGCAGCTTCAAAGTTGATTTTGATTGTCACTGTATTCCCCCCTTCAAAGCTGGCAGTGCTTAACTACTGTTTGTTTCCCCAAGTATTTGATAGTTTGGAATTGCTAGTTTTTTAATTGGCAAGTATTGATTTCTTTGAGAATGCACCTGTGCATTGTCCCACCACTCTCTTCTGATTCTCTTTCAAGAACCATATTTAATGAGAACTGTACACCAAAGAAGGGCATACACATCAGAAATTAAAACTTGGGGACCAGAAGAGTCCCACAATAAGTAAGGAAGCCACCCACCATAATTGCACATTCACCTAACCTCTTTACCCCCAATCTTTGTATTTTGACAGAGAGCTGAGTAGCTGCCTCTGTTAGGAGGCCTGAACTTTCTCCTCTTCCCCCACCCTGTACTATCCCCTTTTACCTTTGTTTTGTCCCCTCTCCATTCCAGCATGGTAGCAGCCTATTTTTGTAACTTTTTGAGTACTGCTGTTATTGCTAAAGAAGTTAATTGTCCCTTTTTGTATGCAATATATATCTCACATGTGCAATGTTTGTTTTTACTTTGAAATCCATGGTCAATGTCTTCTTTCATGGCAGAAAAGAGGGGATCTGATGATAAAAAAAGTAGTATGAAGTCCAGTAGTCGAGAAAAACAGAGTGAAGACACAAACACAGACTCGAAGGAGAGTGAGACTAAGAATGAGGTCAATGGGACCAGTGAAGACATTAAATCTGAAGGTGACACTCAGTCCAATTAAAACTGATCTGATATGACCTCAGATCAGACAGAGGTAAGTGCATTATTTCAAACTTTGATTAGGGCTTTTTGTTACTGTTTAACAGTGCAGCGTAAGTATGCACAGATGAAGATGGAACTAAGTCAAGTAAGAAGACAAACTAAAGCACCTTCTGAAGGAAAAGACAGTGTAGTCCTGCAAAACATTTTGAGGTACATTGTTTTGTCTCAGCTATTTTGTAGCAGACTCGTGCCCCCATTAGTGTGCCTCTTTGGGACATATTTGTAATATAGTCACCATGGAAAAATTAATTATCCTTTTTTTTTAATTTTTAGGGATTTTGTTAACGTTTTTTTAAAAAAAAAAGTTGAACTGTTTTTGTATTTAAGTCCATATTGTGTTGGTACATCAGCAGAAACTTTTGCTTTAATACTTAATATTTGAGGCACATGTTGGACTACTTTGTTTTCATATAAACTGCTAGTATTTCTTTGTCAAGGATGTTTCTAGTTTTTTTGCTTTATTGCCTTGCATTCTAATGCAGTTTGTTCTGTAACTCGAGAGCCAGTAGCATTGGATTGATGGAAGTGTAGGGTTTATGAATTATTGCAGCTGACTACCATACCTCACACAGCGTTGGTGTTGTGAGCGGCCCATGAAAAGCCAAATTAAAAATCAAGGATTCAGTCAAACTAAGCAGGTACTCATGCCAGGTACTCCTTTCTCTACCCACATCCATGTTTGAATGCTGTTGCCTGTAATCTTTAAGCTTACTGTTGTGTTTTTGATTTTGAAGATAGTGAAAAGGACTTTTTTTGTGTATTGTGTGAATACTGTAAATCTGATGTTAACAGAATGGAATTTTCTTTCAACTGTGTGTAGGGATGCAGTGCTGCCCAGAATTAGATATCTTTAAAGAGTTTAAAATGCAATAAACACTACATAATAATCGCCTTGTTACTTTCAATGCAATTCAAGTCTTTAAGAGGTATGTGCTTAATATTTCCTACTGTGTAGGAGAATTTGCAGTCAGCCATAGCACAGAGCAGTGGAATGGCTGGTAACAGGCATGTAAGGCAGATGTAAATACAGAGACAGATGCCACCAAATGATTACAGTTGTGATGGCAGGAGTGTATGCTGGAAACTGTTTGTGGGAAATGAAGCAGCTAAACAATAGGCAATACACTACTGTATTAAAAGGAAAACTTGCAGGTTTTTTTGCCACTCTTGACATAGCTTTCTTACAGAAGGTCTTTAGTTGTATTCCTGAAATAAGGGACTAACAGTGGAGAGTTCAGCTGATAAATGAGCTTCTTGCAATGTAATTTGTACTGCAGTTGCATTATCTATGCTAGGAACTCTTAAGCACTTAATGTTGATATTAAACCATTAATGCTACATCATTGCTTCTAAAGCCAGTCATGTTCAATGGTGATGTTTTTGTAGAGTTAAGATGACAGCTAACAACTGGGCCAATGTGTAGGAATGGTAAAAGAAATGCTCATAATGCTGTCTAATCGTCTGTTTTCCCAAAATTTTGCATTATAGGACTACTACGTGAAGAGTCTGCGAAGACAGCGGAAGACAGCTTAAACTGAAGATCTGCTTTAAAATGAGGTGAAAGAAAGCTGTAGTGGCGTAGAAAAATATAAGTTGAGTTAGAATTTTTTTTTTTATAAAATTAATTCAGGACTGGTGTTTCCTCCCAGAGTTCAGAAAGATGTGTTGATAATAGCACATATGCTACTGAGAATATAAGTCCTGTATCCTTTTTTTTCTTTAAGACTTTTTAAGATAAGAAACCAACATAACCTGAACACATGGCTTGCTCAGTGTTTAATTGCAAGTTTTCATTCTTGGACTTTAAAATACAGGAATAAATGTTTAGTATTTGTGTGAATCGAACTAAAATGAATCCCATTTTTACAACTAAGCTATTCCTAGCTTCTTGATATACAAGAAATGGAAATAAAGTATCTTTGAATTTCTGTTACAAACTTGATTGTCTCTGTCATTGAACGTTTAATAGTAAATAAGTTTCTTTCCTAATAAATCTACTCATGTCTTCAAGCTTAGTCCATTAATTTGGATGCTTAGTTATTCTTTGCTGTTTGTGGGGTTTTTTGGTGCCAGCATATTTAATTTCAAAATCACTTTTGCAGCAGTTAGATGCTGTTGGGTTCAGTGTCCCTTAAAAAGTGTGCCTCACACTGCAGTTGGTTAAGAAATGATAGAAATCTTGCAATAAAAATGTAAGTATTAAGTCTTTGTAAAGCCATTCAACTTTGACAGCCTTATCAGAAAGATGCCAGTCTGAGACTGCCTGTCAGATTGCTCCATATTTGCACTACAGTATCCATTTGGGATATTAATTTATCAGCCATGCAGTTGGTGGTAAGCACAGTCTGCATGTCAGAACAGATACAGGGGAAGGGAGATGCACCTTGTGGTTCTGTGTGAAGCTGTAATGCAAGCAGGAGTAGTTCTTATTGGAAAAGAACTGCAGCCTGTACTAGTCAGTGCTGTGGCTGCAAGGCATTGAATTTACATTCTTAAAAAAAGCATTATCCCTCCCATTAGTATTCAGGACTTAACTGTACACGTAGCTGAAGTCAGACACAGACAGAGCACCATTGTAACTTGCTTGTGGTGTCTTGTGTGGTCTCTGTGTGGAAGTGCACTCAGAATCTGCATGTGGGTCCCTCTGCTGCTGAGTAGTGCTGGGGTTTGGATAAGGAGGGATACCACACACAGCCAGTCACGTTCCCTTCTTGACTTCTGTTGTTCTAAAGCAGACACTCATGCAGGGGCACAGGGGATTGAGACGGGGGGGGGGGGTGTCAGAAAAAAAGTGATGAAAGGGGGAGCATGTAAAATTATAACTAAGGTCTAATTGCAGGCATTGAAGGAACACCTTCCTTTTGAAACTTGTGAGACAGGATTAAGCCACTTTCAGTAGCAAAAATGTTTGCTTTAGATCTTCTACTCCATGCATTTGTTACAGGACTTGCATTTCTTCTTATTTTGCAGAAGTAAAAATTATAAAATGAGGTACCTTGTAGTAAGTTAGACTTGGGTTCAGATTCTGACATGTCTTGATAATGCTCTGAAGATGAAGCAAAATTCTGTTTTGCAGAGCATAGGAAACAGAAAACATACGAGTCTTTCTAGTAATTACCTCCATGTTTGACTGTGGAAACTTCTCCACCAGAATCATCTTTGTGAGAGGTATCATCTTCAGAGTTCGAGTCCAGCATAAATACCATCCCAGATTTTCCAGGAATGCTAAGCAAAATGCAAGTAGCTGATTTAATTAAGCACCTCTTACGTACTCTCTCTCTACTGGTTTTGACAGCCTGTCTTTTATTGGGTGTTAAAAATGTACTGGCCTGTGATTTTTCAAAGTTGTGTTAAAATTTTAAGATTGTCCTGTCCACTCTAAAATGACCCCCCACACATCCTACCCCCACCCTTAAAAAAGAAGAGGTCAAGGTACTTGAAACAACTGATACTTTATTGTAAGTGAAGAGTAGCAATGTCAGTTCAGTACAAGTTTGTAGTGCAAACAAAAGTCATCCTTGGAAGAACAGTAAGTTTTGTAAACTTAGCCTCAGTTGTCCTATCAATGGTTTATTTTTCAAAGAAAAAGACCCAACAAAACCCAGTTAACTAGTGTGCCATAGAGTTTATCAAACTGCATAAAACATACAAAAATATTTCTCTGAATGCATAGACTTATTACTTCTGTTATTACAGTCAGATCATGATTAAAGTTTAAATCTTAACACATTAACAGTTATTCTTGGTGGAAACTAGAGCAAATAAAGCTTTTTTTTTTTTTTTTTTTTTTTTTTTTTTTTTTTTTTTTTAAACCAGCTGCTTCTATAGCAGAATGTTCAGTAGTTAGTGGAGACAGTCTTACACTGACTTCCTAAACAAAGGAACCGGAAAGAAATTAGATACTCATATTAATTTAGAGCCATTTAACCACTACTGTTTTTCAAACAGTTATTGCACATAATCTGAACTAGCCTCCAAGCTATGTTGGAAAGATAAATACACAATTGTTAAAATAAAACCTCCTTTCCTGTACTAGTTAGGAAATTTTACATCATACTGTGTCACAGTCTTAAGCTTTCCAGGAGTTGAATCTGGCATTAAAGTAGCTCAGCTCCTGGCTGGAGAAGGGCCAGGATTGAGAATGGAGAGTTAGCAAGGTTGAGGTGGAGCACATGGGGCAAAGGATGATAATTACTTTGATTACGGTAAGCAGGAATTTTAAGCTTAAGTGACTTGGTGAAATCCTGAACCCAGAGTTCAGCATCTCTGCTGGCAGAAGGGGTTTGTGTTCTCCTGGCATGCAGCAGATTTGTAGACCCGGGAGCTCCTCAAGGGTAAAGCAGAACACTGGGATGGTCTAGCCGTGCTTCTACCAAAACATGATGCTGGTACTATTTATAGTCTGACTGTCAACATTGCAGGTCAACAACAACAAACACAGCACCAGCTGTGCACAAGCTCTGCTCTAGCTCATCCTCATAAAGCAGAGAGGCAGGGAAAATCAATACAACTGGGGCGGGGAAAGAAAAAGCAGCTCATGCAGAAAAAGTCCCTCACCCCTCCACCCACCTCAGGACCCAATTATGGTTTTTGGTGCAAAGGTCAGGATCTCGTTTTTGGTACAAAAGAAAACAAAAAGCCTCCAAAAGTGTAGCTTTGCAGGCTGCCATGTTAACAGAAAAAGCTTCAGGCTGTTCATAGTCCAGCAATGCTGTGACTTAAATACTTCATTCAACCCACAGGTGGATGTTAACTGAAAAAAAGCAACAGCAGACTGTGCATCATGTAAAGTTACAGGTTAGTTACTTGCTTGTGCTGTTTCTCATTCAGTTTGACTCCTAAGAGCTTGGTTTGCTCCCTCAGCTGTCATCCTTCCGGAGGATTCACTGTTGTGCTTCTGCTCCTCAAGGAGGAAAAACCATCCTGCCCCCTGTAACTGCTGTATGAGGGTGGGCCACAAAGAGCTTACCTGACTGCAAGGTACTGACACCTGATGTGCGTGGTGCACAGGCCCACAGGGGTTGGAAAGTAAATAAATAAAACTATGGACACAGATTGGGAATCCCCTCCCTATCTCCTGAAACATAAGGGCTTTCTCCTGAAAGGGCACTTCAACTTGTTTTGTGACAATTATAAGGAGCATTTGAGAGAGGTTTCTGTATTTTTTTTCAGTGGAGGTGGAGGGATGCCATCACCCAAAGTACAATTTTCTCATATGGGAAGGAAACATTTAAATGTGGACACACCACATTTATTTTCAGCCTAGTCAAGTGTTTCTCGTGTCACTTCAGAGCACTGAGATGTCTAGATAACCCATCTTGGTGAGTCTTTGTGAAGGGGATAGAGATTAAGAACTTGCACATTTCACCCTTTTAGAAAGCAGCTGTTCATTGTCTGCCAGATACCCTCTGACATTTAACTTAATCAGGAAGTTTAAAAAATACATGTATGCACACACAGAGAAACACAATTTCCTGAATCTCCTTTCCCTGACTCTTACTTGGTCGGAGTGTGTGTACTCCACATACTTTTCCTATCAATAATTACATCTTTCTTGCCCTCTGCTGCCAAATACAACCAACAGACTTCCCTGAAATACACTGGAAGCATGTGATTTTTGTAGACAAATGAGGTATCCCTTAGCTGATTACAGTATCAAGTAAAAAAATAAAAGCAAAGGGGATATTAAATATAAAATATAAACTATTAGTTAAAATAGTAACCCTAACAATAACTTAAGGTTTAACTCACTGCATTCCAAAGGCAGCAGCCTGTCAATACGAGGTGTTCACGTTCCAGATGCAGCTCCCAGAGTCAGTAAGTCAGCTTGGATGCTTTGCTGTTGTAGCACGGCCTCTCTGTCAGAGTGGCTACAGCGTTTCGGAAAGGAGAGCTGTCATTTTTCACAAGAACTAATTCCAGCTCTTGGAAGTCCTGGAGTCTGGCAACATCCTTGTCCTTTTAAAGAACAGACAGAATGACACACTACTCCTAAAAATAGCTGGTGGTTGTTATTTATAAAATAGCTAAAGGAAGTAAAAATAAAATTTTAGGGAGGTCACAGCCAATTAAAGGAATAATAATGAGAGGAAAAAAATCCTACCAGCATACCCTCTTTCTTGCAAAGCAGGCTTGTTTTTCTCCTTAAAATGTACATTTTCTTCTTGAACCTCATGATTTGCCAGTGTTTGTGTGTGTCACTCACCTAAGAGTTGTGACAGACCTCCCGAATGGGTATTTTTGGAACAGAAGAGCATGTTCATTTGTTAACAGCGTATCTTTAAATTATTCATATGCCAATTTGTGGAGGTTTTTTCCCTTTACTGTTTGTTCTTTTTAGTCAAGCAGAGGGTGAAGCAGTACATGGCAATTATGTTAAAAGCACTCTAATGCACTGTTTCTGATAGATTTTAAAAAAGTCAAACTGTATGAGTTCCATGTGGTTTAGGACCTGGAATGCTCTGCCTATTTTGACAGTATTTTTAAGTAAGCTGTGATGAAGTTTAAGAAATGTCCAACATACTTTTGAATTTGTGAGCTTAAGTTAGTTGTTGATTTTTAATAGAGGTGACATTTTATCAATCTTTTTACAAAAATACCTTCTCTGATGTCTGCAAAGTCAAGTTAATCTCCAGTTCTTACCTTTCTTACTAATGTATTGGGGAGTTTTCTGATCCTCTCTACTTGTTCTGGATTAACACCCAATTCACAGCAGCTCACTCTGAGCAGATCATGGTAAGTCAGTTCTTGTCTGTCCAGTTCAATCTCAATGAAGTCATTGTCTCTGAGGTTCTGGACTCTCACCTTAAGCACAAGTTCTGACAGAGAAAGGATTAAAAGGTGGTTTTTAAAAAAACCTAACAAAACACCACAAAGGACAATCAACCCAAACCTAGCACTACAGTATTTACCATTATCTTCTGAATTCAGGTTTTATAATACAATTCCCTATAATCTCACTGAGAAATACTGTGCCATTAATAGAAGCTTCCAGCAAAAATACACTGCTTAAACTCCAGTCCATCCAGTCATGAACTCAAGTTACTACCAAGCTACAAGAACTGCATTTGATTCTATACAATACAGTGCAGAATTTATTTTTTCATATTACTTGGACTGATCTTTCCATTGGTTTGCAAAGTATTACCACAGCTAAAATACAGTACAAGCAGTCATTCTACTTAGCAGAGCCGGAAAAAAAAATTCAGGGTACTTTTGGCCACAGAATTCAACAGCTCTGCCTCTATTCTACTTGAGTCTGAAGCAGAATGATTCTTTAACCCCACTGCTCACCCAGTAACAAAACCACAGCACACACCACGACACAAGGATGGTAAATGGCACCTCATTACCTTGCACGTTGTAGGGGAAGGTCCCGGTGAAGAAGAAGGGCTGGAAGGCTGGCGTGGGGCTGGCCAGGGAGGTGCTGGGCTGCAATGGCCCGGCCTGGCCGGCCGCTCCCAGGGAGCAGAACCCTGTGCCAGGGGGCACGGCCGGGGGGCACACGGGGCCGTTGGGCACCCCTGGCCTGGTGTGTGCCAGGGCAGTGACCGCGGGGGACAGCCGGGCCACGGCGTCCAGCGCGGGGGAATCCTCTTCGCTGCTGCATGGCGAGGGTGTGCATTCACTTTTAACCTGAGTTGCTGATGGACAAGGGCTGGTTTCGCACTGGGAAGCAGAAGAGACGGAAGCACTTTGATTCTGGGATTCTGCCAAGCTGCCCGGAGTGCTTTCTTCAGTGTAAACGTAAGGGAATGGTGGGTTGGCCAAGCAGTTTGCAACAATTGGCAAATCTAAATCCTTCACTCCTGGGCGTTCAGTTTCTTCCTCTACTAATGAAGTTTGAAAATGGGAGGTAGGGGATGGGGAGAGAAAACAAACCATCATGTTATTGGACAGATCTTTCTCATTTTGAATAGTTTTCCTGTTGTGTCTTAAAACTACATCACATTCCAAGGTCATCAAAGGATGACACTAATGTACCATAAACATGTAATACCTGGGAGGCAAGTAGCTGTAAAGGGAAAGAAAAAACTAGAAATGTCTACAGTGTATTCTGTGTTTTAAAAACAAAGTGGAGAAAAAAGTAACCACTGGAAGACACACGATTCTTAGCAATGCTGTTCCAGGGCTTTCAAAGGAATTGTACAACCAGTAGTTCTTTACTAAATCTCATTTTACAACACTTTTAATAGCACCTGCTGTAGATAGTTTGCTATGATCCAGGCCAGCAAATTCAACCCAGTATTTTTTCAGACAAGTGACTACTTGCTGTAATACCCAAACAAACCCTTCTCCTTGCTTAAAAGGACTGCAATAAGTGGCATTCCTGCCTGCCTGAGGATTACTGGACATTAATAGGAATGTCAAAGCAGTTCAGAAAGATCTGCTTAATTGCACCACACTCCCAGAGTAAAAACTAGGAGAATGCAAGTGATACGTGTTTACTTTCCAGGAAAGACATGAACGACTAATAGGAAATTAACTATGAACACAGTTCATTCATATGTGCTTGCCAGTTTAGATGTTAAAGTGAGTCGTTTGCAACAAACTAAGCCCAAGAGACGAGCACCTTGTCCAAAAGAAAACAAAGGTATGCCAAGAACATGTCATTCCTTCAGTGGTGACTGTTGGAACTTGAGTCATGATTTAGCTGCAACTTCGTTTGAGATAACCCTCCACTGCTGAAGTAAAAGCAGATCATTGTAGAGAGCAATTTAAGTACAATTAGCAGAAGACAGAATATCAACATTTCCAAAGGTGAAGCACTTAAAACTTTTAATTGGGTGCACAGTACCTAGATTCTGATTAGCAACAGGCACTGGCCGTGTTCAGGAGTGTCACGCACATCTAACTGGGTTTGCTGTGCATATGAAAAGTGTAAGATGGCAGAATTAAGGGCAAAACCTGCAAGTTACAGTGTAACAAGTTCAGAAGCCTTAACTTCTGAAACTATGCAGTTGTTTTGAGAGGGTTTGTAGTATCAATTATGGTCAGACAAACTGTACAACTGTGAAAGCCTCCTGCATGTGAGCAAACGGGACTGCAGCAGCACATTCCCCAAAGCATACAGCTCTTCCACCTCTAGTGACACAGCTCAGAATACAAGGCCCTCCTACCTGAAATCCGAATGTCTATTTGCCCAATCATGAATTCCAGTTACAAATCACAGTTATCCAATGACATACAACAGTCCTAGCCAAAGTTTTGCCAACCCACTGCCTCGGATAAAAACACTGAAATGCTTTAGTGTTTAGACCAAGAACGGTACCTCCCAAAATCTTCCAGATGTCTGGTTTCGAGGTCAGCTGTGCAGCCAGCTCTCCTTTAGCAGTGAGGATGCTCTTGTCGGCCCCTGCCTCCAGCAGGCAGGACACCACCGGGGCATGGTTCCTCTTACAGGCCCAGTGCAGGCAGGTCCTGCGGGAGGGAAGGCGGCACAGGGGTTGGGAGAGGCCAGGGGAGGTGGTGACAGCCGGGACTAAAGTGCCCTTCCCAGCGTCACTTTTTGAAGTTGGGATGTGCTGCGGGTGGAGTGGGCCTGGCAGGGCAAGGCAAGGAAAGGCAAGGCAGGGCAGGGCAGGGCAAGGCAGAGTAGAGTAGGGCAGGGCAGAGCAGGGCAAGGCAAGGAAAGGCAGAGTAGAGTAGAGTAGGGCAGGGCAGGGCAAGGCAAGGCAGGACAGAGTAGAGTAGAGCAGGGCAGGGCAAGGCAAGGCAGGGCAGGGCAGAGTAGAGTAGGGCAGGGCAGAGCAGGGCAGGGCAAGGCAAGGCAGGGCAGAGTAGAGTAGAGCAGAGCAGAGCAGGGCAAGGCAAGGCAAGGCAGGGCAGAGTAGAGTAGAGCAGAGCAGGGCAAGGCAAGGCAAGGCGCTCCTCTGCCTGGGAGCGGCTCCGCGGGGACCGGAGGCGGTCCTGGGGCAAACACGCAGTGCCAGGTGGGAGGAGGGCGGCCTGCAGTGGCCATGATCCGATCCCCGTTAGCGGCAAATCTCCGCGCCTCCCCGAGATTAGCTTTTCCTTTTTTGTAAATAGGGAAACTGCGAGCACGGGAGAGCCGCGACCCCCGGGCCCCACCGCAACCACCCGCAGGCAGGGCAGGGCAGGGCAGGGCAGGGCAGGGCGGGGG
>VWZG01012340.1:415836-460143 GCA_013396735.1 Grallaria varia | reverse complement strand
CGGGGAGAGGAGAGGAGAGAGCCGGGGAGAGGAGAAGCGGCCACAGCCGGGGAGGGGAGAGGAGAACCGGGGAAAGGAGAGCAGAGCCGGCCCGGGGAGAACCGAACCGAACGGACCCGGGGAGAACTGGCCCCAGGAGAACCGGCCCGGCCCCAGCAGAGCCGCCCCGGAGGGGACCGACCCTGCCGTGGGATCTCGTGTGCCCTTGAGGGCTCCTCGGTGCAAACCAGACTGGAGAGGGGCCAGCGGAGGCCACAAGGATGAGGAGGAGTCTGAGACTGTGGGAGCTGGGCCTGTGCAGTCTGACAGTACTGACGGGGGATCATTAAATGCATATCTGGATCTCCAAGGCGGGTGTTGGAGGATGATGCCGGAGTCCTGAGTGCTGCTCAGCAATAGGATAAGGAGCAATGGCCACCAACTAAAACACAAGAAGTGCCACCTCAGCATGTGTGAGAACTCCTTTCCAGGGCTCTGGAACAGCCGCCCGGGGAGGGTGTGGAGTCTCCCTGTCTGGAGACATCCCAGACCCACCTGGATGCGTTCCTGTGTCACCTGCCCCAGGTGACCCTGTCCTGGCAAGGGGATCAGACTCCGTGATGTCCACAGGTCCCTCCCAACCCCAGCAGGTTTGTGATGCTGTGTCACACCTCATGGGCACTGGGGTGGGATCACGGGCAGGGTGAAAATCCCCAAACTGGAGCATTTCCTCTGACAGGCTCATCCCACCCTCGCTCACAGCCCTGAGCCCTGTGTGGAGGCTTGAGGGGAGACACCTCATGGGAGAGGGAGAAAGCTGTGGGTGAAAGCGACCTGCCCGGATCATAGAATTGTTCAGGTTGGAAAAGCCCTCTAAGATCATAGAGTCTGCTCATCCATCACCCTGGCCTTGCCCTTTCCAGGGTGTTTACAACTGGCAGCCTGGCTCTGCCCTCAAGCCATGAGGCTGCCATGGGCTGGGGCCAGGAAGGCACCACAAGGATGGGTCCAAATCCAGAGACCAGGAGTGAAACCCACCAGGGGCTTCCTCAGACACTTCCAGCCCTGGCACCCCCAATTCCCAGCTCTTTCCTCTCTAGCACATTGCTCACACTCTTAATTAAATCACTGCAAGCTGTGCTGGGGAGCTCTTTTAGCTCCAGGCTTTCTGGTTTTGCCTCTGCCACCAAGGAGAAATTTGCACTGAACTGTTTTGTTTTTGTTTCGTTGCCTTGCTTTTATTGTTTACTCTTCTTATTAACGACATTATTTTTAACCTACCTTTTAATTTAGGACTTGGGTTGCTGTTGCTTTGGTCTGCTGTTCCTGCTCTGGCAGTGGTGGCAATTAGGTGAAGCCGATGCCTGCAGCATTACCATACAAACAGTTCCAGAATATCCATCCATATAAATGAAGCTTCAAAACACAAACAATCATCTTCCTTTTAATCAGACAGGAGAGACCAAGGCTGACAGGCCAGACATTTCTGTTTCTCCAAGTGAAAAGCATCCCTGCAAACTGCCCTTGTGAAAGCAGGAGGGACAAGCCAGTGATGGCATTTTTAGCTACCATGGCAAAGGTTACACAATGACTCAGTGGCAAGTTTTTCACACCAGGTCACATGCTGTTCATCCCGTGCAACAGGCTGCAACACGCTGGGCAAAAATTTTGCCCAGCTCATACCAAACGACTCAACCAACTGTATGAGAAACAACTGGATTTAGAGAATGTTTTGTAAACAACACTTACCTAGCAACAACCTCAAATTCCAACCTCAGAGACCTGAAAAATCAGCCTTCAACTTGACACTGCTCTTACCTGAATATTTTGACTTGCTTCCTTTTTCAGTAAAAGCATCTTAAATGATCACTTTTTAACCCACAGTTCTTTTTGTCCTTGTTTTCAGCATGTGTGGCATAAAGCTGTAAAACAAAGACAAGGCACACAAAAGTGGAGACCCGGAGATACGTTCTAGGAAGCAGGACACTCTCTTGCGCACTGTGAGAGCTTTAAATCCCTATTTGTTGCACCTGGAAAACTCCAGTAGGATAAAGTGGCAAAAGAGTCATTTCCAAAGTACTACAAGACAACTCTCAGAGGGATGGGGAAAAGCTGTTTGGGAGGCAAGTGCAGGAATAGGCCTAAAACAGAAGCACCATTCCTAGTGCTCCAGTACTGCTGCCACTAGATGTCACGGTGGAACAGCAAGAGCAGCCCGGAATGTGGCTTTGTGCTTCTTGCTGTAATTGTAAAATGCCTTTAAATTTCTCTCAGCACATCCATAGTGTCTCCATACAGTTTTGATCCTGTGGATTTCAAAGCTCTGTGCGGTGCTATGGGACATTATGCAACATTTCCACACAGACGCAGGGAAGCCAGTGCAGGGAGCTGGTTTCTGGAGGGTTATGCCTTTTTTCCTCTCTTTTTTTTTTTTTTCTTTTTTTTCCTTTTTACCCTCTACTTTTTCTCCTCTCTCAAGGCCACACAGGGCTTTTAAGGACTCGAAGCCGGCGGGTGATGCACTGAGATGCTCTCTCTCACGCTCTCTTGGGATGAGTATCCTACTCTGCCATGCCGGTGCCAAGCCCTGTTAAATGCAGCTCGGGCTCACCATTGCCTAGTTACACAATGTACTTCTCCCCAGAGTCATAAGATCTCCTCCTGCAAGGAAGGCTGTGTGGAAGAGGATTAGCAGCGAGTTGCCTTTCCCCAGAACTCCCCACTGGCGCCATGAGCCCTCCTGCCCCTGCACCCCGGAGCCCCTCGCACGCGTTGCCCCCTCCCCATTTATTGCCACTAATGCTGCACACACCAAATCCCGACGGAGCCAAGAACTTGTCCTTTCCCTGCTCCTTGCCCACATGGCAGCTGGGTTTGTGCCCGTGCCCGCCGGGCCCCCACGGTGCCGTACCTGTGCGGGGCACACGTGTGGATCCGGATGCACAGATGCAGGTGCCCGCTGAGGGCTGGCCATCCCCTTTGGAATCTGCTGGGAATCACACACGGTGCTGTGCCCTTGTGGCCTGAACAGCCTCTTGTCCTCCCAAATGTTAAATGCTCTTGGCCTTCAGTGGGAGCACGCTGAGCTGGGAGCCACAGTGAGCGTGTGAGTGTGCGTGTAACCCACGTCGGTGATGTTTTGGTTTTGCTGTGATTTACAGGTGCTCCCTGTGTGCTCCCTGTGTGCTCCCTGTGTGCTCCCCACCCGAGGGGGTGCCGTGCCCACCTGCCCTGGGCACAGCCCTGAGCCTGTGGCATCGCCTGGCACTGCAGAGCCAGCACTTCCCTGTGATAGCCTTGGAGCAACCACAGGGCGGGCTCGGGCCATTCTTTGTCCTCAGAGCAAGTTTTCCAGATTGGATTGGTTAAGTTTTAATATCTGTCTTGCAAGCTTCTGACTGCGCCCAAATCTCTGGATTGGTTCTTTTCTCCTTTTTTGGAGAAACCAGGGTCTGTCTGTTTGCTGTTTGCTCCTGGTTTTTTCAGGGCTTATGAAGTTTTTCATTCCCTTTCATTTCAGGTTTCATTCCCCAAGTAACTCCATTCCTCCCCATTTAACCAACATCTCAGTCACTGAAAGTTATGATTAAACATCTTTGTAAGGGCTTAATTCCCAGTTACATGGTGATACTGACAGATGCACAATCATATCTGAAACACCTGGTCCACACCCAGCCCGCCAAAAATAATGTTTCTGGTAATTTAAACCAACACTGCACTTGTGCATTTGTTAGAAATAAGATTTAGGGCTAGTCAGAAACCTTGAATATGCCACTTGATGCACATGCACACAGAGAGAGGTATAAAGCCATTATGGGATTAAGGCTCAGGGAAATGGAAGGGCTGGTGGAGAATAAAGATGGAAGGAGTTAAAAATCAAGCCCAATATTCACCTAGATTTAAACTAATTTATGCTGCCCACTTTGGGCCTTTCAATGGGTGTTTGAAGGCAGAGGAGACAATTTCAGAGAAACCAAGTCACATGTGAGAAGCAGTTTATATTACGGCAGTTGTTGTGCTGGCCCTGGAAGTCCCTGCGTGAGAGTTTGAAGGTCAATTAGGTTAAATTCAAAACTCCACATTGTGAAGTGTGAGCCTTTGTCACCCAACGCTCGCTTCATGCCCATGGGAAGAAACACGCAGCACCAAGGCTGATTCATCTCATTCCAGGACAGGTGTCTAAAACAGCACAGCCAGATCATCCTCTGGAGATGCCCCTTGTGTTCTACCTGCTGTCAAGGGATCCAGGAGGAGTGAGCTTTGGACCTGATAATTTCCAGCTGCCTAGTGCCAGGCAAGATGAGCACCTGAGGCAGAGTGGCTGGAGCTCTACTCATCTCAGGAATAGTTCCTCTATTCTCAATGAGATAAATAAATCTTTCCAGTGAGTTCCAGAGTTGCAAGAAACTCACAAGTCATCTTTCTTAGGACTGTAAATCACAGCTTTTTCACCAAATCACCAGGCAGGATTGGCAATGCTGGTAGTGGTACAGAGGGCTGTAGCTTAGGACCGGTCTTAGCCCCTAGAACACCCCTGAACTGCAGTGCAACCAGTTGTCTCCTGGGTTTTCAGCCCTGCTGAGCGTCCTGGAGGAGCTCATGGGCAGCTGAGTGCCTAGAAGAGAGACTTTTTAGCAGGTGTGAGCACACTGATGTGCACACAGATACACACACCTGAAACACAGAGTGCAATTTGATAGAGAGGGGTTGGAAAATGGCATTAATATTTGGGGGAATGGTGATCTGCAGGGGAAAGATCTGCAGGGGAAAGATCTGCTCAGGCAGCCAAATCCCTTTAGAAATCAGGCATAGTGTGTGGCTGGGTTTTTTTCTCAGTTGTTAATTTAACATTGTTCCTATTTGTAGAACAAATAAATAATTTCTGAACAAACAAGTCAGAGAACTGGAACCTGAGGGGAGTGGTACATCAGCTCAGGAACTCATGGTTAAGAAGTCCAATAGATTTTGATAACAACTGAAAATTGTTCAGTGGATTAGTGTCTAAAGCCAGTTTGGCTTCAAGTAATGACAAGTCTGAGCTGCAGTGCTACGGATCCAACTTCTCCCCCTGAGCGTGGTTGTTGCTTGTGGTGGGGTTGCTGTAGGACCCCCAGGTGTGAGCCCAGTCCCCTCGGAGCTCAGAGACATCCTAACCCAGCAAACTGAGCATACAAGAGGCTGCCCTGGCTTTTTCTCCAGACCCCTGGCAGCATTCCTTCTGCCCATGTCTGTCGTCCCTTTCTTTGCTCTCCTAATCCATGAAAGAGACTCATCCTGGGAACAGGGGGCAGATATATGTAGTTGCCTGACTCCTGCATAGGGGCATGTCCTATTTAGGCATTTGGAGACAAAAGTCTTCTTTGGATCTTGTCTCAGTTTGTCTCCTGCAGGATCTGACTTCTGTGCAAAGTTCTCAAGATGACGGGTATGGTTCATCTGCACGTCTAAGAAGAAAATTGTTTTGCCAAGACAAGATCTATACTTATTTCCACAAGGATTTTTTTTTTTTAGAAAAAGCTGGGCCCATGCAGGAAACCAGATCAAGGTGTTTGGATTCTCCTTAGGCTGTGTTTTGGCCATCAAGGAGAAAGCCACGAATGCAAATCATAACTGGTTGCACCGAGGGGCTGTGCCTTGTGCACCCCCCGTGGTCCTGAGACATGGCCAGTCAGTTTGGAACTCTCCACTGACCTGGCTGGGCTTTCAACCAAGCACTATACAATCCATCAGAGTAATTAGCAAAGCTGTAACTAAAGAGGTCTCCATGGAGATTGACAGCATCACCTCCCAGCTGGTACATTCTCTGCCTCCTATTCTAAATTTGTTCTAGCTGTCTCCCTGGCTCCAGTCCATAAGGTTAGTGAAATCTTCCAACATTTGTGACACACCAGAGCAGTGAAGAGAAGGACAAAGGCGGCTGGGAGGGGGCTGAGAAAGAAATAACCTGGTTGGTGCCTCAAGGAAAGCAGCAGAAATTGTTCAGACACATATAGGCAAAGTTTTGAGAATGGGATTAGGCAGAACAGCACCTCTGCCTGCCTGTCACTTGCAAATTCTTGCTAATACTTTAGGAGCTTATTGGAGGTCAGCACCAAACACCCAAACAGACTAATCTGTATTATAGACACATAATCAAAGTCACAAGGTTTTACATAATATATATCAGTGACACAAGAAGTGTTTGTTCAAATAATTTTGTCATCAAGATTAGTGGCCATGAAAGCCTCTACTGTGCACTAACCTGGTTTTCTATGGCCGTGGGTACTCCAGATTCCTCAAACTAACGAAAAAGGAGCCAAAACAGTATATGGTCTGAAACAGTTGCAATATTGGGTTTCTGGCCATGGCAAAGTTTAAAAGAAAAGAGTATGTGTGTATGTGAGGTAGGAAGGGCTGTGCTTAAGCTGCAGCTTAAGGCATGCGAACAAATGGCTGGAGATACAACTCTTGTGTTTGTCATCTTTTCCTGACAGTTTTGCAGTTGCAGCAAATCACACCTCAGACTCACACATGGCTCTGTGGGAATGGCAAGAGGCTGGGATTTGGAAGATAAACTGATGTCACTTGACCCACTTGTGAGCTTTATAGTCCTCTTTGGGAAGGTGGAAGCTGTGGAGCAGAGGGAGTGAATGGTCTGGGCTCCCAGACTAAGTCAGGGGCAGCAACAGGAACAGGTTCTGTGGAGATAACAATTCCACATTGACTAATCTGATTGACTTCAAAAGGAAATTAGTCTATGGAAATGTTTGGAACTGAATGGAAAAGTCTGATTTTCCACCCTGCACAGAGCTTTGTAACTTCAGTGTTACAGAAACACAAAAGAAAACGTGTAAAATTATGAAAAAAGAAACACTGCCCCCCCCCACCCCCCAAAAAGAAAAAGATTCAAGACCATTTTCTCTGTGCTGGGAAAAGACAAAGCCACAGCTCATGCCAGGGACTGCAGAGATGATGTAAAGATTTTACAGGCACATAGACCAGCTTGTTCTCCTGGCTGAAATGCAGCAAATCAAAGGTCTTGGGAGGGTACCCCAAATCCTGCTGTCCCCCTGCAGGAGTTCGCCCCACAAACTGAGGTACCTCATGGGAACCCCATTGCCCTAAACTCTCCCACAGTCAATGAGGAGAGAGCAGGAGCAATGCCAGCCAGACATCTGCAGAAGTGAAATCAGAACTTGGGAGGGCTGAATCGTCCTCTAGATTCACTGCAATTCACATGCTGCTACCATGTGAACCCAGGGCTAAAAGCACTCCGGCGGCTTTTCCAGGACTCCTGAAAGCTCCTTTGTGGAAGCAGAGCTGACTGAACTGGCCTTCAGGTCAAGAAAAATCAAGCACTGGGTGGGATTTCCAAGAGTATTTGGCCGTAACCTCACCCTGCTCCCCTTTGAAGTCAGCAGAATATTTACATCGACTTCAACCGGAGGCAAATCAGGCCAGCACAGAGCGTTTGAAACGCTCGGCGCTAACGACGCCCCGGTTCCTTTGTGCCCCTCTGCTCAAAGGCCTTTCCTGTGGCTGGGATTAAACACCATCACAGCAATTGGTTAGACAGCACGATGAGCCCAACGTGCTGGCCCTGGAGGCACAGGGAAATTATTATAATTATTAAACCATGTGCATCTCCCAAACATTACCTATGATTGCTCCGCCGGCCACCGGTTTGTCAGGCAGGCTGGTTGCCTTCAAAACTGCCATGGAAAAGAAAGTGCTTTGTCTCAGTGAGCCCTGCTACAGCGTGGGCTACAGGTGGCCTCTTCACCCTGCAAACAATAAAAAATCAAAATAAAAATATACAATGAATTAGCAGGAATCAGAAAAAGTGACAATGGAAAAAATGCTGTTAAATGCAGACAAACGTCCTGCTGCCATGGCAGGAAGGATGGGCTTGCTCCCCTGAAGCTCAGTGGAAGCAGATCATTGCTGGTTTGCAGACATCACTGACACCTCCAGCCTCTGTTCGGATCTGCCACTGAATGAATGCCAGGAAGGAGCACATTTACCGCCCCATCTTCATTTTGGCTCCTTTGGGCATTTCAAGTAGGAGTGTCAAGTAAGTGGCCCAGAAGAGCCGTTCTGTTGGCCATCGTGTGGGGCTGAGCAGTGCAGACTGCGATGCCTTGCATCTAAGCGGTGAAAGAGCACACAGGGCAAACTAAAACAAGATAGTCCACCTCTTGGAAAGGCTCTTAATGTGTCCCACTTACAGGCAGGGTCACCCTCTGAGCATGGGCAGAGGATGTGCTGTGTGACAGCCAGCACGGCTAACAGCCAGCAAAGCCAAACGAGGGCAATAACTTTTCAGTCAGAAAGAATTTTGCCCTAATTTAGATTGAAATTCCAAGAAGACAGAATTGACACTAAAAGGATTTCATGGTATTCGCAGAAATGGAAATAGTTCCATTTTGTGAAAATTAACTTGTTTATAGCGAAGTTTTGGATACCAAACCCTCAGAGGAGCTCTGGGACTTCCAGGTTGTCTGGAGAAGCCAACACCCATTGCCTGGTGCAAAGCCCAGTTGCTGGGAGCTGCTCTGCATCTCCTGGAGAGGCTCCCAGCCACAATGAGGGTTCCAAACTTCAACAGATCCGGTGGTTTGGTAAAGTTTCACAGCAAAGCACAAACCCAAGCAAATCTGCAGCAGTTTAATCTCATCTCACAAACTCTCCTCCACTGAAAGGTTCATAACCTTTCTCAAAAGATTAGCCCCAAGTGATGGTGAGATGGTTGCTACATGCTGAAGTCACAGAGAATTAAGGCTTGAAGGACAAACTCTGAGTTTTCAAGGAAAAAAGATCTGGAGGGGGTTAAATTAAATTAACCCGGCAGTTTAAAACCTTTCTGTTTATATAAGTTGAATCAAATCACAGACAAAAGCAATGTGACTTTTCTACACTGAACCCACTTTCTGAGGGAGAAATGGTGCCCGTGGGGTCTCAGCACTCCAACCTTTTGTGTCTGTTGCTGTGTGATACTCAGCAAGTGATTTCCTCCCAGCTTTAAATTCCTAAAAGTAAATACAGGAGGTTAAATTAGGGTCATTTGCAGGTTGAAGTGAACCTGTGCAATGGGTTCAATAATGCTCATTAACCTCCTACATGGGGATCTAAATTAACTCACGTTCCTGGAGAAACAGCTCTGGTGAAAGATGTGCTGAGCACTCAGCCTGAGCACGTGTCAGGCCTGCACCTCCCTTTTATTCTGAGCTTTCATTCAAATCGAGCTGGACCCAGGCAGAGAAACTGAAAATCATAAAGAGCAACAACAAATGTACCAGTTCAACCCCGAGGCTTCCATCCTGTGGCTCATGCTGCAAGCCATGGGAGCATCTCCAGCTGCACACCCGGGATTTCCCAAACTCAAACCTTGACTGGTGGAGCAGGTCTCCCTCAGCACTGGGGCTGACAGAGAGCAGGGCTGGAATGGGCTTTGGGAAGTGACTTAGCCCCTCCTGCTCTGTGCCAGGATAAACCCATTGCCACCATTTCACCTTTGCAATCTTGACAATCCAAAGATACCAACTCCGTGGCCTCCCCAAGTTATCTCTGGGATACCAAAGGCTTTGCCTCTGAGAGAGAGACAGAAAGAGAAGGGCTGGGGAAAGACAAGCTTCTGAGCTCAGCTTTTCCCCATATCTCACTGATAACGGGTTGCTTATCTTCCTTTGTACCCTCGGTGGCTCTCGCTGTGCTGTTTCAGACAGAATAAACCCAACAATAATGAACCATCATCAAACTGGCGATTGCTTCCTGCCCAGCTTACGTTAGCAGAGAAAGAGAAAGCAAATGATGATTAGTCGTATGTCTGCACTCAAAGATAAACCCCCCGAGCAGAAGCCATCTGCCGAGGCATAAAATAATAATTCTGGCGCTCGCCCTGTCTGAGTGCAGTGCCATCAGCTCTCCCTGAAACCCAGCACAGCGCAGGCCTAATGCTGAGCTCTAGCAGGTGGCCCATAACCCTGTAATAAACTCCCTGACATTATTGATTTTTCCCCCCCCAAACGGAGCCCTTTTGTCTAACTACATTAACTTCTGCTTACCGAGCAGCTGCACGTGAGGCAGCGAGCGCACAAACAGCAGCTCGTTTGGGTGGGCAATCACCACGCCAAATGTTCCCCCTGAGCCTGGCCCTGTGCACTGGGAGCTGCTCGGGTGGGTTGTTTCAGAAGTCAGAACCAGCGCTTGTTAGCTCTGGGCACTTCCAGGGAGAGTTCTCTCTTAACTTGGGGGAAAAGTGAAATGTGCCTCCAGCTGCTCATTGTGCATACGAAGAGCCTTGAAACAGGACCCAGGTGAGCCGTTCCCATTGCAAACCTTCAGCCAAATCTGCCCTGCCCGTGTGTGCTCCCAAAGCCTGTGGCCAGCACAGCAGCCTTTGCCTGTGCTTGGATGTTCAGAGGTGCATCTCGTGCTGCCAGAAATCCTCCTCTCCTGGCCAGCCAGCATGAGCAGCATGCCCTGCGGAGGGCTGTGGATCCCTGGCCATCCCCTGAGCAGGTCCTGCAGAGATTTGTGGAAAGGGGCATCGCTCAGAGGGGAAGGTTTGACCCTTTGCAGTCCCACCCGAGCTAAAGCTGAGTTCCCCAGGCATAATCTGTATTTCTCCATGGGTTTGGAAGCAACATTCCTGCCTGAGACAAGCCATGCTCCAAAAGGGATCTGGCAGTGACGCTCCCTCTCAAATGTCTGGCTATCAGCTTTAAGAGCAATAAGCTTTACATACAGCCTGGAACATTGTTACTGTCTAAATGAGCCGGGGGTTTTTCAAGTACTTTTCTGTTCAGGCATCACGTTTTGATCTGTGCCACCTACAGAGGGTGAATGATGACGGTGGGGCTGAGGAAGAACACGTCCTTGGGGCTGGCTGCACGATCAGAGTCCCTGCAGGCAGGGCAGGTTTTGGTGCCCTCTTTGGAAGAAGGGGCCAGTCACTGCTGTGGGCACTGCAGGGGGCTGGTACCGAGCCCTGCTGTCCCCGGCTGTCCCGTGGGAGGAGGAGGAGCAGAATCTGTGCTTTAAGCCAAGCTCCAAGGCAGAGATGCCCAGATCCAACCTTCACCCCTGGCCTTGCCTCTCCAGCGGGTGCTGGGGGCACCCATGGCAGGGCAGCAGAGAGCAGTGCCCACCCCAGCCCGGAGCTGGAGGGTCTGGATGGCGCAGGCAGCGCAGTGCCACGGGCAGCGATGGGGCAGAGCCTGCCCGCAGAGGGGGTGGCTCGTGTTTGTGTTGGCAGGACCAGCTGCCAGTGGCAGCGGGCCCGGGGAGCACGAGAGGCTGAGGCTGGAAGGGCCCCTGTGCCGAGGCAGAGATCAATGGGAGATGGAGGTTGGACATCGCGGGGTGACGGTTCCTGCCAAGAGCCTTCCACAATTAAAACCAGCAACTCAACCGCCCTGCGCTGAGTGACTCCAGATGAGGGCTGCTCTTTTCACCTAGGAAATATGATCAGCAGTTTGCTGCTCCTTTAATGGTGCTTAAGGAAAAAAAACCTGAATGCAATTAGACTTTTCTGTGCACCAGAGAACCCTGTTTCCCTCCTTAATTAAAAGGGGTCACAGCAAACATTGGGTCAATACTTGGCACAGCAGAGGAGGGCAGGGACAACCCCTGGCAGCTTGGCAAGAGTGAGAAAAAGGGCAAATAACTTATAATTTATGAAAAAACTCAGCAAAAGTTAAGCCAGTTCTAGATCAACAGCCTGACCAGGACTCTGGACATCCTAGAAGGGCTTTTCAGGACTGGTGTGTAGTGTTAGATGGACATGTGCCCACTGACAGGAGCAGATCCGGGATGTTGCTTTGTGCCATCAGGGCTCTGGTTTATCCATCTGAGATCCGGAGAAGCTCATTCCAGCTCCCCATCCAACAGACTCAGTTCAGCATCTTGATCAGAAAGGGGGGATTTTGGGGTAGTAGTGGGGTTCCTTCTAAGGCTTGATCTCCTTTGAGAAGGTCTTTATCACATCAGTACTACACATGGAGGAGAGAGATAACCCATACATTTGGTTTTCATTATAGATTAGCTCATAGAAATGGTGAATAAGGATTACTTTATTGCTTATATTAAAGAAAAAATTCATGGTGCTTTAGAAACAAGGAGAAAGAGAAAAACTGTGCCCAGAGACCTTGACAGAGCCCCTGATTCACAGCTGGCATTAACTGGTGGCGTTCTGGAGCCCCCAGTCAGATCCAGTGAGCTCAGCAGAGTTCAACTAAACCAGGCAAGAAAACAGCCCTCGGTGAACCCGAGGAGACAGGGAGTGCATTAATCAGAGCTTGGAACAAGCAGGGTCCGTGCTGTCCCCAAGCCAGCCCAGGGCAGCCCGTGGTGTCCCTGCTGCGTGTGCTCCTCGAGTTGGGTAGCAGCATGTCTGGGATGTCCTGGCAGGGACGGGGCATCTGCTGAGGGTTGTTCAGAGTCCTCTCTGCCTCCTGTGCCCTCAGGAGCTGCCTGCTGCCATTCACAGGGAGATTTATGGCAATGTTTTCCTCTCTCCTGGCTGCATTCAAGTGGCCAGGAACATGATACCAAGGAGCCGGCTTGCCTGTCCCTGGAGAGCATCCCTCTGGATGGAGAAGGACAGAGCAAAACAGAAGGCTGCTCTGTCTGTCTGGTGCCAACCAGTGTCTGATTCCTCAGAGCCCCACTCTGCTCCCCCCCAGCTGAAATGTCCCTCTGGGCAGGGGCTCCTTGGTCTGGGAGGGGGAAAAATAAAATAGTGGGTTTTTTTCTAGCCAAAGCCAGCAAGGAGGTGGCTTTCTGGCACCAGAAGAGGAGATGGAGGCTGCAAGACCCACCTCTAGCCAAGAGGATAAGGGGGTAAAACAGCCCCACAAGGCACAAGGCGGTGGGGAAAATCACATCCCTGGCTACACTGTGGCAATGCCATGGATCAAGGGAAATTCCCTGCACCTACAGCGGCTTTTGAGGTCACAACAGGAGCTTCCCCAGCACCTGGGATACCTGCACTGCCCAAGACCCACATACAGTGGGTTTCAAAGCTTATCTGTAGTGAGTTTTACAATATAAAGTGTCTTTGTTTAGTCAACAGAACCACTAATACATGCGATTTTGTTGTTAATAGAGCTGTAAGAATTTTAAGTACCTCTTGGGAATGTGTCATTTTTCGGTTGGCTTTTTTAGGCATCACAGGGTGCTGCGTTTGTCTTTGTAAACAAGTACTGAATAAAACATTTAGCACACAGCCGCACTTTGTACAAGTGTCATGCAGGTTTCTAAAGTTTCAGGGAGAATAAATCAACTGCAAACTGCTGCCTGGCAGTTGACTTCGCTCCTTATAAATAGCTAATTTGGACAACGTCGCCCTGCACGTCCCATGGAATTCAAATACCGTGCATATCGTTAATGCAGGCACACAAATCAGAATGAAACAGCCCCTTTTGGAGGGCTGGGTTGCCACAAAAATGCCCCAGCCAAGGGCAGGGCAGCTCCAGGTGGCCCTCCCTTTCTTCCAGAGGCGATCCTGGGAAACACCAGCCGGTCACTGCGCTCTGCCGCCTGGCCCCAGGGGAGCAGCAGGAGCCCCATGGTGGCCCAGTTCCCTGCTGGTCCTACTGGTTGGCAGCCAGCATCACTCCGGGGAGAATCGGGTCCAAACTCAGCCACGGAAACCAACCCTGGTTTAATGCACCCAGGGGAGAAAAGTAAGGGCTGGTTGTGCCAGGGTCTGTGCCTTTGCAGCACCCAGCGCTGGGCACAGGGTGGGTTCACACCCTTCCCTCCTCCTCGGGCACATGGTCCAGCCCTGCAGAACCCCCACGTGGGATGCAAACTTACCTGACCCTCCCAGGAGGCTCTTAGCAACCCGCAGGGTGCACCCAAGCTAGCCCAGAACTCAGCCCACAGGCCCCAATCCTGGAAGGTGCTGAGCAGCTCAGGCTTCTGCCACTCCTCTCTGGATTTTGGCACATGTTCAGTACGAGCAGGATCAGCCCCTCGCTGTAATAATCAGGGAATGAGGAACTCAGCTTGACTGAGTTTCCCTCCCGCCCCCCGATGCAAAAATGCTGTACATTCCTTTATGCAGGTTTCCATAGTGTTGAACTTCTACTATTTTTTTGTTGTTGCTGTTAAAGGGGTCAGCAATGCACTGTACAATGGGATCTGGCTGTCGGTAAATGTGGAGGAATTCAGGGACACTTTTAACATCTTCCTGGTGGGGCTGGTGGGCAGCATCAAACCCGGCATCCTGCAAATCTCCCCACCGGAGAAGAAAACAGCCCAGAGGAGCCCCCGGAGAAGTTATGGGGACATTCTGCTTTGTCGATCCTAAGTTTAAATAAGTTACTTCTTCCCCACTTCCTTTGTTAAAATATGATATTCTGGTTTTAATTGCTTCAATCCTATTACTTGTTCCTTTTAGCAAGTGATTGTGGAGCCCCTTGCCGTGGGGAAATCCCCTGACCGTGGGTCCGTGTTATTTAGACAAGTCCCCTTTCAGAAGTAAATGCCATTCTTAGCATAGGGAAGTACTTTAGGTCTAAAGGGGTTAAGAAGGCCTCCCTGCATTCAGAAACATGCAGGGGTCCCACCATGCCAGTTCCAGCCTTTTGAACTCTTTCCAGCTTTTTTTTCTTGCAACAAATCTGTCTGACTGCCACCAGGACATAGGAAGCGTGTGCCTGTCAAAGAAATCAAGTTTACTTTTTCTGACTTGTTAACAGAGGCAGGGTATAAATAGAGCTAACTCTGCTCAGACTAGTAGCGTTTCTCTTAAAATGAGGGGATAACTTCCTAGGACCTTTAATCCAATGAGGTCCAGACCAAACTGCGCTATCGACAGAGGCAGCAGAGGAGCTTGCTGAGGCTTTTACCGAGGTCAGGTGCATCTGGGTTCCTCAAAAATTTCAGGCTTGCCAAAAAAAACAAAACAACCCCAAGCGAACAAGAACGGCTTCCAGCTCGGACACTGCCACTGCCCTGGAGAAGTTCTGAGATGTTGTTGGTGCTGTTCACTCGGTGGATGTGGATCTTGCTGGGGAAGAGCAGTGTCCTCTTGCTTCTGGAGGTCTCTCTGAAAGGGAGAGCTCTACCCCCCATCCGCTATTCCCACGCTGGGATATGCCCCAATGACATGAACCCCAACCTGTGGGTCGACGCGCAGAGCACTTGCAAGAGAGAGTGCGACGCTGACCTGGTGAGTGAGGCACATCTTTGTCTCTCTGCGTCACGGGCGATGAGGGGCTGTGGCTGGGGGCTTGTGTGCAGCTGCCTGTCCCAGCTGCAGTGGTGCTGGCACCGTGCAGGGCTCCAGCCAGCCAGTGCATGCATTTAATTGACCCGTGACCTATATAAAGCAGAAGAGGTTCGGATGAGTTGTCGTTGAGCAGGGAGGTGTGTGGTGGCTGTCACTTACACTGATGTGGGCACGGGGCTCGCTCTGATCCTTTTCCTTGCTTTCATGTCAAAAGAAACGTCTGAATTCGATACTCCAGAACTCAGCATGCACTGGGGCCAAGCTGGAGTATTTCAGCAGTGTCACCGTGCTCTTTGTTGTTGGTGGCCGTCGTCAATGTTTTATATTCCTGGGAGGAATCCTGTATGAAACTGTTTGATTTCACATGTAAATCATCAGTCTTTGCTGCACGTGGAGCACAAAATATGCTTGGGGTGCAGGATAGGGCATGGCTAAAATGACCAGGCAGATGTTCTGTGGGATGCTCCCAGCTCAAAATGTGTTTAGCTTACAACCCCAAAATTCATTTTTCAACCTGTCAGCACTGCCAGCTCAAGCTGGCATCTGAAAATACCTGCTTGTCCTGCCCCTTACATCATGTCCCACGACAAAGCTCCTGCAGCCCAAACGTGGCTGACAGGAACACGTACCATGCTGGAAAAAAGTGTTTGGGTTTGTGCTCTGTAGCCAGATTGCTTCTACAATGCTAAAAAGGGGGGGAAAACAGAGAAAAATGCTGGTCGTAAGTAAACAAAGACATTTGCTCAGATGGATCCCATGTGTTAGGAATGAAGGTGCTCTTTTTACTTCTGCCATTCTCAAATAAGCCTCCTCTGTTCCAACTACCAGGTGCAGCAATGAATACTAAAAGACTTCCAAAACTCCAGCAGCAGACGACGATGTTTTAATAATTTACAGGTCAAAAAACTGAAAGCCAGAAGCCACTGGCTACAAATACTCACTTCTGCTTTGTGGCAGCACAGAGTCCTGGGCCGTTGGATGGAGTGAGTGGTGTGCAGGCAGCCAAGGACTCTGCCAAGCCACACTCCTTAACCCCAGCCCAAAACCTCACCCATCCTGGTTTCTAGCTTTGCTTCTGAAACCTAGTAATGTGCAGCTGGAAATGGGGAAAGAGTTCTGCTGTTAGGTCATCTTTTTCCCAATAAGGGAAGGATACTGGACTCAGGGGAAGCTCTTTGGTTTGGTAGCTTAAAAATCATTTAGTCCTCACTTAGAGAGAGAGCCGATGGATTTCAGGGGGCTTGTAGAGCTTTAACACACAGTGGAAGTGTGACCTCTTGGGCACATGGCAACAGTGTTCCTAGTCCCTTAAAGTAATCCATAAGAACCCAACAGCCGTGATCACACGTATCAAATACCTTTTCTGCACAGAAGATGAAAATTCTGCTAAAATTAACCACAATTTAGAGCTGACTGTAGCCGAGGCGGGGTGTAATAAATCACTAGAAGAGCGATGCTGCATTTGAAAATAGGACTAAAATAGGACAGAGAAGCCATAATGAGCTGTTTGGGGTTTGTTTTTCTAAATACCATAGAAAAATTATTTTTGGAGCAAGAATTACCTTACTTTTGAGATATTCTATTATTTCCCCTACAGTGTGAACAATTACAAATCCTTGGCAGTTTCACCTCCAAGAGCAGGCTAGTTAGTCTCAGGGAATTCAAATAATACTTTACATACTTGTGTGGAAAATAAGAAGGATTACTGCCTACAGCCATATGATAAGACTTTCCATCCGCTCTTGTTTCTCAGGCCTTGTCCTCAGGCATTTGGGAGACCGCGGAAGGGGGGTGGCTGCTTCGGTAGTCGAGCAGTCCATGTGACTCCAGGGCAAAGACTTAGGATGAGCTTTGTGTTTAAGAAGCAGAATTACATTTTTCTTCCCGAGAGTCTCCTCCTGAAGCACTTCAGAACCCCCAGTGTGTTTAGACACCTCTTGGGAGATGTTGAGGAGATCTTTCTTCTCGTTGCCCATGGGGACACTGAGTTGCAGAGCACAGATATCTGTGGCAGACCAGGTCCCCTGAGTTTCTAGGCTCTCTGCTTGCTGACTCTCTAAAAAGGCTGGTAACAACTGGGTTATTTTCCTCTCCCACAGGAGTGTGAGACCTTTGAGAAGTGCTGCCCCAATGTCTGTGGAACAAAAAGTTGCGTGGCTGCTCGGTACATGGACGTCAAGGGGAAAAAAGGGCCGGTGGGGATGCCCAAGGAGGCAACCTGTGACCGATTCATGTGCATCCAGCAAGGCTCAGAGTGCGACATCTGGGACGGGCAGCCCGTCTGCAAGTGCAAGGACAGGTGTGAGAAGGAGCCGAGCTTCACCTGTGCCTCCGACGGGCTCACCTACTACAACAAGTGCTACATGGATGCCGAAGCTTGCATCAAGGGCATTACACTCAACGTAGTCACCTGTAGGTACCATCTCACCTGGCCAAACACCAGCCCTATCCCCCCAGAGACAACGGCTCGCCCCACCACTGCCTATTCCGAGACAACCGTCGTCGACATCCTGCCGCCCGCGCTGCTGAACAACCCCGTCCATCAGTCCGTCCATGTGGGAGAGACCGTCAGCTTCCTCTGTGACGTTACGGGGAGACCCAAGCCAGAAATCACGTGGGAGAAGCAGGTCGATGGAAAAGACAAAGTCATCATGAAGCCAAACCACGTCAGAGGGAACGTCGTGGTCACCAACATCGCCCAGCTGGTCATCTACAACACGCAGCTGCAAGACGCAGGGATCTACACCTGCACCGCCCAGAACAGCGGGGGCCTCCTCAGGGCTGATTTCCCTTTGTCAGTCATCAAAGGAGAACCCACATCCAAAGAAGCTTCCCAAAACAAAACACATTTTCCGACCGATGAGTGCCTGAAGCAACCGGACAGCGAGGACTGTGGGGAAGAGCAGACCAGGTGGTACTATGATGCAAAGAAAAACAACTGCTTTACTTTCATCTATGGGAACTGCAACAGCAACCTCAACCACTTTGAGACCTACGAGAGCTGCATGCTGACATGCATGAACGGCCCCATCAACATCTGCAACCTGCCAGCCCTCCAGGGCCACTGCAAGGCCTACGAGCCCAGGTGGGCCTACAACAGCTTGACAAAGCAGTGCCAGTCCTTCATCTATGGGGGGTGTGGAGGCAATGAGAACAACTTTGAGAGCCGGGAGGCCTGCGAGGAGATGTGCCCCTTCCCGAAGAACACACACTGCAAAGCCTGCAAGCCCCGCCAGAAGCTGGTGACGAGCTTCTGCAAGAGTGACTTCGTCATCCTGGGCCGCATCACGGAGCTGACCGAAGACCAAGACTCGGGACACGCCCTGGTGACAGTGGAGGAGATTCTCAAGGATGAGAAAATGGGATTAAAGTTCCTGGGGAAGGAACCGCTAGAAATCACGCTCTTGAACATGGACTGGAGCTGCCCGTGTCCCAACATGACCACGGTGGATGGCCAGCTCATCATCATGGGAGACGTCCACAACGGCATGGCTGTGCTACAGCCAGACAGCTTTGTGGGGACCTCCAGCATCCGGCGCGTGCGCAAGCTCCGCGAGGTCATCCACAAAAAGACCTGCGAGCTTTTGAAAGAGTTCCTGGGATTGCATTAACCCCCCTCACACGTGTCAGCTGTCCCGCTCCGTGTGTTACGTAGGGCTAACAAGAGCTAGGCTAGAGCACAAACTAAACACGCTGTTTGAAGATACACCGTAGGAATTATGCAGAACCCCTATTTTAATCCATTAATGATGCTTAGCAACAATGTAGTTTGGTCTTTGGCAAGCACGTAAACCAGAAGCAAAAGGCTATTAATCTTGCATTGAAATCAACTCGTCCATATAGGAGTGCCATTTAACTAGGTGACTCACTGCAGTAATTACGCAATTTTTATGTAGCTTCCATCATAAATGACGGAATCCATAGCATTTGTTTGGCTAGTTGGTACTCAGCTAAGTAATATATATAATGTCAATTTAATCTGTCTTGTTTTCAGTCTGGAAATGCGATGGTATGGCGTTGTAAGTAACTCACATGCTTGGCTCCTTATAGCAGCACTAATATTTCAAGAGAAAAGCCTGTAAATTATTGTCTGTATTTACGACTGTGCACACGTAACCAACCTATGCATTATGAGTTTGCTTCTTTTAATTGAAATTTTCCTTTTCCCTTTTAAAATGGCAACTACTACCTACTTCCAAACCTTTCTGGAGGAAGAACTCCCTTGATCCTATGCCCAGGACAACAGGTCCCTGTAGAAGCTCAAGGCACAGTCTCACCCTGAAATGACTTTTCGGTCGTCAGAAGAAGGTCAGCAAATACTCTCACTCCCTGTTTTAGTTTCAGTCAATATATTGTCTATCACAGAAAGTCCAAGGCAGGAGGACAGCAGTGTGCTGCCAGCTGTCTTGCTTTTGAAAAGCCTTTCCACCTGAGCATACGCAGCGATTTATTGCTTATTTTTCAATAGAAATCCTGCTTTTCTCAACGAGAGAGCGAAGTAAGAGGAGTCAGAACAAAATTCAGCCTAGGAAAGTGCAATACACAGTCTGCAAACTGCATTAGGCAGACACAAAGCTGCTCAATCTGAACTGCACAGGCACAGGCAGACAGAGAGGACGCTCTTTAAAGGCTTTTATCAGCGTGACCCTTTTTAGAGCCTTTTTAGAGTGTTTCAAACCTCAGAAAACACTTTCCACCAGGCCGCTGTATATGAGAGTCTGGATAAATTCCCTGAGAGAGCCAGCCCGGGCTGTGGGTGGGAGGGTGTGTGTACACATAGGATCATTTTAACCTTTGCGTGTCCAAAAAAATGTAACATTTGCCTATGCAAAAAAAATCCTTAAATAAAGAAAAGGCTGATCCTGGAAATATCCTGCCTTGCTAAGGACTGTGATTGCAGGGGAGAGGGGCGAGCCCTGTCCCTGCTCCTCATTCCGTGGGCTCAGCCAAGGGGCTGTGGCAGAGCCCAGGGCTTGCTGCCCCGCACAGAGGGCCAGCTCAGGGCTGGAGGAGAGTCAAGACACATCTGGGCGAGAAGAAGGAAGGAGGGAAGGAAGGAAGGAAGGAAGGAAGGAAGGAAAGGAGGTGCAGCCAGCTCTGCCCTATGGTGCCATCTAACGGGGTCGCTGCGGGGCGGGCGCAGGCTGTGCCCAGCAATGGGCACCTGGGGGCTCTTGCAGGTGTGTGTTGGGGCTGGGTATGAGAAGGGCTGGGGAAGGGGATTAAACAGGCAAATGCTGGGCTTCAGCACGATGTGCAAGGCTCTAGAGCCCTCAAAGCCTCCGACTGTTGGGGGTTTGGCTGTCACGGGGAGGAAAACCAACAGCGAGGGGAATGGTGTTGAACGCAAGGCCGGCTCTGGTCCCCCTGAAGGCTTTCCATGCCCCACACCTGCAGCTGAGCCATGAGCAGAGACCACAGCAGGATGGAGAAATGGGATCCTCTCCCAGTGGTCTGAGCTTGGGTGATGTCCGGAGTGTTCCCACAACTGGAGTGCATCTAAATCTCCAGTTATTTGTATAATTTCATCCGAAGCCGAGTGGGAGGGAGAGGAGTCTGGATCAGACTTGCTGACCAAGAAAACACCTGCTGGGTTTTTTGCTGTACCTTTCCTAAGTGTATGTGAAAAAAACCCATCAATTAAAGGTCCTTAATATTTGTGTATGTTCTTGTGAAGACCATTTTCTGCAGCTGGGAGGTGCTGGCCCCTGCAGGGCAGCCGGCACCTCTGCCAGGTCCCTCCTGGCTCTGGCAGGTGCTGCTGGTCCCACGGCTCACCTGGCCTTTGCCAAGCAAGCTGGAGGAAGTGGCACCTTCTTCCCGTACTGACACAGAGGCTTCGGAGGCTGAAGGTTTAATAGGTACAGGGTTTATATGGGTCTGTTTTCCCCCGAAAGCTAAAGGATTTTGCAAGTGTGGGAGTGTTAAAGTGACTCGGGAGACGTGTAGCCGTTTGTTCCAGAAGAGCTGGGATGCAAATGTAGCTGAGAGCCGAGAGCAGAGGGTTCATTGCTGCTCCAGCCAGCGCCGCGCCGCGCCGCAACAGGGCTCTAAAGTGCTCTCTTGGCTTTCCCTGCTGGTGAATCCCCTGGGAGGGCAGCAGGCACTTCAAACAGTGAGTGTGCGAGTGCTCTGCAGGGCTGAGAGCCAGAGCTGGGCAGGGCACGGCGGGTCTGCCATCCCCCTCTGGGCACCCAGCCTGGGCGGGTGAGGGTTTACCTGCACAGGGGGCTCCGGGGCACCTTCTGGGGCTGTTTTCCAACGTGGCGCAGTGAGATGGACACGGAACAGCCCAGCCCAGCTGCCAGACACAGCACAGCCACACTCGTGTGTCTCCTGCCCAAACCTACGGGCATGACCTACGGGCCCAAACCTACGGTGGTGAGCCACCCCAGAGCCCCTCGGGGTGCACAGGGCTGTGCTCCACCACAGCTGTCCCGGGGCAGAAGGAGCAGTGCCAGGGGCATCCCTCACCTGCTCACTGGGGAAAAAACCCACCCCTGGCCATGCTGGGAGCACCACACCACCCCATGGCACGGGATTGACCCCAACCCCAAGCCTCTCCACCTTCTGACCTTGAAGAATTCAGCTCTCCACTCACAGCTTGTATTTTAGTTCAGCCTCTTATTAAACCCTTAAGAAGCCTAAACTTCAAGTCTGACCAGCCTGGCAGGCCGGGGATGCCGGTGCACGGGACCGGCACCGGAGGATGGTGCTCCAGCCCTCCAGGGATAATGGGCACGTGCATGTGGCTCCTGGTCAGAAAATCCCTTCTGGGCTGCTCAGGAGCTCGGGTCCCACCCTGATCTCTGGGGTCCCTCTCTCAGGCTGTCAGAAAGCTGGAAGGAAATGCCACTATTTACAGTTTGTATAAAGTGTATGACAGGAGAGAGAGGAAAAGAAAAGCCTGCTTGATTCCTTTCCCTGCATGCCAGCAGGCTGGGAAGGAGCACCAGGAGTTGTGTGATGCTCCAGGGAAGAGCTGGAGGAAGGATGACACCTGCAAAGCCACGTGGCCATGGGCAGTGGCTGATGGCAAAGCTTTCCTCTGCGTGTGGACACCAGAGGAGCAGCACTTCCCCCAGCCAGCTCACCTGGGGAGCAACACAGTCACAGAACCAAAGCGTGGAAAATACCTCCAAGATCACCGAGCCCAACTGAGAAGGTTGCCTCAAGGGAGCAGACCCACACTAGCTGGGTCTGGGCCTTGCAGGAGCTCCCAGGGGTGGGATCTGATGGACATTTGGCAGTGCCGAGCCAGCGGCACCAGCACAACGTGCCCACCTCGCCGTCTGCAGCGAGGGGGAAAAGCACAACACATGAACCCGCAAATCCTGGACACCACCCAGCACATGGACCCGGGGAGGAGCCCTGGGTGGTCGTGCAGAGAGCCCGAGCAGAGAGCCCGAGCAGCCCCACTCCGTGAGCGGGGCACAAAGAGCAGCGGCGAAGGGACAGCGTGTGGCCGCAGCACGAGGCCACGGGAGAGCGTCCCCATGGCACACGGGGTGTCAGACAGGGCCAGGGTGCCAGGGCACGGGAGCTGCACGCACCCAGAGCTGGCTGGCTGATGACTCAGAGCCACATCCAGCAGCACCGCAGAGCCCGGAGCCGCCGAGGTCAAAGGAAAGGGGAAATGGAACGTGTTCTCATCGCAGGGGCTCGAGGTGAGGCCAGGCAGAAGTTTTAATGGGCAACCGGCTCCAGAACGAGGAGCAAACAGAGGTGATGACGCCAGTGGAAGATGATTCAGGCGGCAAAGGCATTTAAGAGCTTAGTTCCCAGTCGGTTTAAAGGGAATTAGGGACCCCTGCAAGAATGACCCCCTGGCCATGGGTCTCAGTTCCTGAGGGAGATGGTTGTGCTGTAGGTCATGCACGGCTTCAGCCAACACTTAATGATTTCCTGCCAAAAGGAGGAGTAATCCAGCTGGCACCAAACGGGCGCCTTGCACCACAAGACCCACTTCCTCCACCTGAAGCACCTCGTGCCCTGGGTTGCTGTAATTCGTGCACGTGCATGTGCTGTGAAATTCTCCCTGTGGATAATTACCAGGAAAAGATCATGGCCAGGCTGGGCACCTCCACCAAGGCTGGATGGAGCCAGGTCTCCAAAGGCAGGGCTGTGAAAATGTCAGCCTGAGCGAGAACTTCCAGTTTAGAGCCTGTTTTGATACCAAATATTTAGTGTTTTGCCCTCTGCCAGGTCTGGTTACTAATTGACTAAAAGTGACCTCCACCCACTGTATTGATTTACAGCAGCTGTCAAAGGGCAAAAAATGAGCCCCATGCCCAGGGTCTGAGAACCTCTCTGAGTGGAGGTTGCGCAACGGAATGAATGTTCTGCCAGCTCTTTAAATCTTGGGGAAAAAAAAAGTCAGCTTGAGCTCCTGATCTCAAATGCAAACATGGTGGGGTATGAAGATAATGCTGCAGCACTAGAGGACATCATCTGTTAGCCAAAAAAGCAGCACAGGTTGTTTAATTCACAGCTTTTTATGGCTGGGCAAATGATATGACATTGGGGCCTGAGAGTTTAGAAAGCAAATGGAAAGTCTTCCAAAGGCTGGTAGGAGGGTCAGGTTTCAGTCGGGAAGTTCTCCAGCTCTGGCGTTTTTCTCAGTGCCCATCTCTTTATCCACCTTTCTTCCCAGGCAATCCCTCCTGGTGCCAGCCCAGGCAGCAGGTGTTGGGGGTCATCTCCAAACCTCAGGACCTGCACATGCCAAGGACCAGCTCTGACAAAGGCAACGAGAGCAAAAGCCAAGAGAGATCAGTGTCCACGATTCAGGATTATGGCCAGTTTGAGGCAGGGACCAGCCTCCTCCAGACCCCTTGTACTCTCCCCCAGGTCATGGGACCAGTTCTCACAGGATGGAAAGGGCCATGGAGCTTGTCCCACCTGGCAATTCCGGACCCTTCTCCTGTGTCCCAGCAATGGTTAGAGATACAGGAGGGAAGGAGAAGGCTGGAGAAAAAAGAAAGAGGAAAAGAGTTATCTAGAAGAGGGAGGCAGGGCATTTTTTCACCTTTAACAGGTATTACAACATGGTAGTTGGACCGGATTAACTGGCATAAAAAGGAACTACCATAAAGGGGTTTGTGCCTTCCCTTCCTCCTCCACTTTGCTCCTCACATCCCTGCACCAAGGGAGGGTTGGTAACACGTGTAAAGGACACGGCTTCCTCTGCTGCTTGAAATAAACAGAAAAACAGTAATAAATCTCCAGGATCGGAAGGTTTTCACCCAAGGGTAAAAGTACTTACATAAAGCATTGCTTAACCATTAACTGCAGCAGATAACCTTTGCTTCAGTCCGAGGCAGGACCAGAGCAGGGAGGGTGGCAAACACGGGGCAAATTTCAGAGGAGGGTTCCCAGGCATGAAAACTCAGTGAGTCTGCAAGAGAGGATAAAACTCAGCTGAGTGGCAAATGGGATGTAAGGAGGAAGAGTCTGTGGAGCTCACCAGAGGGATGTGATGCTGTGTAACCCTTTCTTTGAAGCAATCACAAGGACAGAGATAGCCCGGCCGATAGAGCTGGCTTGGACCAAGGCCTTAGAGCTCCAGCTTCCTCAGCCAAGGCTTTTAAAGTCATTTAGTTGTCCTGCAGGGAGAGGGACAGGAGTCTCCTGGGCCAACAACTGGTTTAAACATCAGAAAGAAGGGTGAGACTGAAAGGTCACCGTTCAGAATGCAGGGAAGTCATTGGCAGCATCCCAGGGGATGGCTGGTGGGGATGGTCTGGAAGGAGGATGGGAGAGGTGGGTTATGAGGATTGTTGTTGAGATCGAGTTATTTAGGGCTGCAAAAACATGAGCTGCCTGTGAGGAGCTGCAGAAGGGCATGGTAAAACCAAGTGGCAGGATGACAATAAAATAGCAGATGAAACGTGATATTGATTAATATACAAGGCAGGGGGAAAGCGAGCCCTGGCTGTGCGTTCCTGTGACAACTTCAAACAAGCTGCTCCCATTCCAGGCCTAGATGATCCCCACATGGATCTGTCCAGGGCGGCTGGTCCTCCCTGCCCCTGGTGAGCAGGCAGTCCCCTGAGCAGATCATCCACAACGCACCTCTCAAAACAGCACCAGCAGCTCAACAACTTGCAATATTCCCATTAACAAGCACAAAAGCCTCTGGACAGCCTAAAATCCCAGCAGCACTGGCACATGCTCAGGCTGGGCCAGTTCCTGCCTTGCTAAGACAATGTTACCTGCTGGGAGGAACTCGCTCCTAAGATCACCAAACAAATCTCAGCCACATCCCAGCCCCATAACTTGCTAACCCAGGATCCTGACCTGCAGGTGCCCCACAAGGACACCGGGCTGCAGGAGGGACAATAGTCACGGACACAAACCCAGCTGTGGAGCCCCGGGTCTCTCCAGAAGGTCCCCACAACTCCTGCAACTGTGGCTGGGGGAGGGCTCTGGAAATCACAAAGATCTGTCTGGAAAAGACTCCAAGGCTGGCCTTGGCCAAAGCCCTCCATTCCTGACCAGAAAGCAAAGTGCAACCAGGATAGTACAGAGAGAGCTGAGGGGCAGGACTCAGAACATCAGGCAACCGCAGAATCATCCAGTGGTTTGGGTTGGAAGGGACCTTTAAGGACCATCCCTTTCCAACGCCCTGCCACGTGCAGGGACACTTTCCACTCCGCCGGGTTGCTCCGTGCCCCATCCAGCCTGGCTTTGGACGCTTCCCGGGCTGGAGCAGGTGGCAGATGAGGTGGCAGATGTTCCTCCCCGGCCTCACGGCACGGAGAGCCAGGGGCAGGTTCTCCATCCAGCAGCGCCCAGCGCCGAATTGGCTCCCGCCGGCCACCAGCAGCCCCGGCGCTCCGCGGTGTCACACTCGGTCACCGCGCCCGCCGCCCGCGTCGCGCCGCCACAGCTGCCTGTTTTGGCGACATTTGGAGAACAAAAGGGAAAAAAAAAAAAAGGGAAAACCAGCCTCATGGCTCAGCGCTGACATGACGTCAGGCGGCTGGAAATGGGGACAGGAGGCTCCAGCCGCTCCCGGCCCCCGACACGAGGTGGCGTTTGGTATCGCGACATCGGCGGTGGCCCCGCCGTGGGGACCCGCGCGCAGGCACCGCATCCTCGTGTGACAGCGCGGCATCCTCCGCTGGGGATGCGCCGGCCTCGCCCCGCGCCGTTTAACTGTTCCACAGACGCTTGGCTGCAAACATTTATATTACTTATTAATAAAATTATTCGTTTTTCTAACTATGAAAGGAACACCGCCGCTCGCCAAGATGTTTCTCTGATGTCGCCCTTGTCTTGCTGGTAAAATAGGAGGAGAGATTTTTAGGTTTATCGGGGGGGGAAGATTTGATAGGGAGTGTGGTAAGGCAAGCAAATAATTTCCAGAGCTGCAGGAAAAAGCCACAATTTATAATTTATTTGAGGCTTTCTCTCCTTGTTTGCAGACTGCAGTTTCTAAAGGTATTGGTCCAGTTATTCAAAATTATTAATTAATTACTTCGGTGAATAATACTCGACCTGCAGATCATCCAAAAAGTGAATATTGCAGTAATATTGTAATCAAATTCTCTGTTTCTGCAGTAATTTATTGTCTTTAACAGATGTGTACGACTCAGTTAATTCACTCATGACAAAACTAAAATTTTATATTTGATTATCATATTTGCAATCCCGGTTTTACTGTGCCAGCCTGTTCCAAAGATCCTCTTCTCAAGGGATGGGCAGAAGCACCTGATCTCTGATATAATGGAATTGCTGGTTTATCGGTAGGGTTGGATTTCTGCGGGATCAGAGAGGCAGAGCTGGAAGGGCCGTGCCCAGGTGGGCACAGAGTCAGCAGAGAGTAAACACAGATGCAAAGGAACAAGTGAATGCCTTTCTCAGATCTACTGGGTGTGATCAGCAGGCCTTACACCAAAACCTCCTCATCTTTTGGGTTTCTGATGGGGCTTTTCCCCCAAAACACCCTGAGCAGGGTGGGTGGGCATTTTTCTCCTTGGCTGTCCAGCTGTGGTTGGGTTTATTGACCGTGTTTGTGTTCTGGAGCTGCCTGGAAGGGCCCACACTCACCTGTGGAGAGCTCACGGGGCTCACAGAGGGTGACAGGAAGGGGCACGGGGTCCCTCGGTGCCACATCCCAGCAGAGCTTCCTCTGTAGAGGCTGGAAGGGCTAAACCACCTCTCTGCGTTTGTTACTTGCTGTTCTTCGGGTTACAGAAATACCCAAGTGTGGCAACCCAAAGAAAGCATTTAGGGATCATGAGTCACATCTCCCAGTGTCACCAAACTGGCTTTAAAATCTTGTTACTTCTTTTAAATAAAAAAATTCGCAGGTGTTTTGGTTGCTCTTTTAGTTTGCCTTCAGATGGAAGAGCCTGGGAGCACTCACAGGTTTATTCTTCGCTCTGCCACAACCAGAATTAAGCAAGTGCCCCTTCTGTCACTATTCTTTGTGAATGGAAGTTTGAGGTCTCGGCCACAGAAGCTCCAAGGCAGGAGCGTTCAGCGGTCTCAGCCAGGACAAGGCTCCCAGGAGGGTGCAGAGGAGCAGTGTTGCCACCTAGGGACTCCTGAGAGCTCTCCAAGAGTGTTCTCCAAGCCGGGATGCTCTGAACACGTTTCCCCGGGGTTGTGGCTCTTTGCCTGCTCGCTGTAGGTGTCCTGGGAGGCGAGAGGGATTTGGAGATGGTCTTTTTGGCTTGGCTTTTGTTTCCCTGCAAAACGATTAGCCTTTGTGGCTCAGCACTGTGTGCCAGCCAGAAATCCTGCCAGCCTCTGTCCCAGCCCCTCGTCGCAGGCTCCAGCAATACATTCGCCCCAAAATGCACCCCTACCCCTCTTACTTATCGATCCAGTTTGTCATGTTTAGCTACAGAAGTTTTTCAGCAGACAAAAACTGAAGGAGGATTTGCTGCTCCTGCCCTGGCAGGAAGATCTACACATGAACAAATGATTTGTAACAAACCCTGTGTGAGATAGATGGAGCTGCTCCTCCTGTTCACAAATTATTCACAGACCATGGGCTTGAAGAGGAAGAAATTTTTTTTCTTGCTTTGTAAAGTACACACAGATGCATTTCTTTATTATTATTTATGACAACTTTCACAGTAAAATACACTCCTGAGAGCATTTTGCAGAATTATTGCAGCTCACAGGTTGTTTTGTTGGCAATCTAGACAGAGGGCAGGTTTGGTTGGGGTTTTTTTCCCCTTGCCCCTTTTTTTTTAGCAATTGCCTTGACCAGCAAGATTTTTTTCATGGGTTTGAGCCTCTGGGCATTACAAGGTCATAAAATTGAAGTTCCTGGCCTCCACTTTTCTCACCAGTGTGCTCAGGGGAGTGTATCACCAAGCCAGCCCCTGGGTTTTGCTGGGCAAAGAGTGAGTTCTGCAAGTGCTTCCCAGCACGAGGGGGAAAGTGCTGCTTCTAGAACTGTTTCTGGAAAACAGGGTGTTTTGGAGCCTCAGGGGGAAGCCATGAAAGATGGACAGGCACCCAAAAACAGGGTCCATGGACACCCTGAAGGGCTCAGAAAGGTATTTCTGGGAGGAGCCTTGGGGGTTTGGGTCCATTACATATTTCCCATATAAAGGACTGAACAAAACTTTCTTTTCCCTACTTCCACAGCCAGAATTAAAGTGCACCACCATGGCCTTGGCAGTGCTGTGAGCAGGGGCAGATCCTCAATCCAGCGGTGCTACGTGCCCGTGGAATTTGGAGTTTTCCTTCTGGGCAGCCGGGTGAAGGACGCAGCTCCCAGCCTCGCCCGGGGGTAGCTGCATCCTGCAGGAATCACACAGCCACAGTCTGCTTCAAAAATCGAGCGGTTCATTTAAAAAACAATAAACACAGCTTTACCCTGAAGATCCGATGCTGCCAGGTGTTAACAAGGCCATTATTCAGGCCCTGTCTTCATGGCTTCTGTGTTCCAGATGTGAACACGTGTGTCTATGTTACGTGTCAAATGGTGCAAATCATGTAACATATGTAAAACCCGTTGGCCTGTGAGCTGAGCAAATACACAATTGCTCCGTGAATCCATTACTAGTAGGAGCAGATGGGTTTCCTGCTTAAATAAATGCATTTCAAACTCCTCTAGGTCTGCTTTCAAAACCCCCAGGTTGTTTATATAACATGGTGCAGCCAGGCTCCTACACCCTCTGCTCAGCAAGCCCTCCCTGCCCTGGAGTTCAGGTGCGCTCATTTCTGCATAAAGAAAATCAAAACATGAATACAGTTTTGCAAACACAACAGAAAAAAAAAATAATCTCTTTTGATTTGTAAATAGGAGCAAAGCAGTGTTTACATTCGGGCGCTGTTAACTGGAAGCATCCACAATACGTCACTCTGAGGCAGAGCAAAATAGACACAGAATAAAAATATCTCCAGTGACCTGGTCCTGTAAATGCTGAGTAACTTTATGCTCTGGAGCAGAAGTGCCTTGAAACAAAACCATTGCATTCATTGCTCCTGGAGCTCGCTGGAGGCAGCAAGGGAGAGAAATAAAAAGCTGTTTCCCCTTATTCTGTGGCTGCGTTTTCAGGTGACAAAAAAAAAATTAAAAAAAAAAGTGAATGGGCTGGGGAAAAACACGTTGTGTTTGCTTTGTGGGTGCTTGGGTGGGTGTTGCTCCTTCGCCTGGGGGAGCCCGTTTCTGACATGGCCACTTCTCACACAACCTGCAGCTCCACAGAGACCTTCTCCTGGAGAGCAGGAGGAGGAGAAGGAGGAGAAGAAGGAGGAGGAGGAGCAGAAGGAGGAGGAGGAGGAGATGCTCACGTGGCCCTGCGGCTGCCCGTGCCAAACCCAGCTGGGGTTCCAGCAGTCGCACACGGTCGCTCTCACTCAAAGGCCACCTTTGTTGGCAGCCCTGGGCAGGAGCCTCCAGGCTGCTGACGTGGCACCCACCGTGTCACCTTGTCCTGTCCCCTGTGCCGGGCCTACTGCTGCACTCAGAGGGCTCACGATACCTCCTCGCTAATTTTTATGCTTGTTTTTATGCCTTAAAAAGAAAACAAAATGAAGAAAGAGCCAGGCCGGGCAGAGGGAGGGAGGAGGGAGAGGCATTTCCCCTTCAATTAGTTCTTTCTGTTTCTTCATTTCCCTCATCTCCCCCTTTCCACTCTCTTCCCCCACCTGTTGAAACGTGGCTACCACGACACGGTGAGGAAAAAAACTGCAATTTTAATGTGTGAAGCTGTTACAATTTTAAATAATTGCTTTAAAAACAACAACCCAGAGCAGGACCCCATCTGCCTCCTCCTTGCCCTGCCACCAGAGCCTGCGGTGCCACCGACCGCCCCGCGCTGGCACTTGAGGGCAGACACACTCCCACCCCGGCAAAAGCCAATGTTTACACTTGTCACTTGTCACATATATTTTTAGTGCATCCTGGACCCAGCCGTGCCTCAGCACGGCCTCGTGGGCCAATTGCCACGGTGAAAGGCACCTCCCCACCAAGTGTTGCTTCATTTCTGGAAGGACAGAGGAAAGAACAACCCCCAAGTGAATCCTGGCAGGAGCTGGCTGCAGGTCCCCATTCCACCAGTCCTTCAGGTTCTTCCAGTTCACGAGGACAAGGTGCACAGCAAAGGCATTTGCTCTGCAGGTGGCCTCCCAGCACCTGACCTCTGTAAATCCAAACAACACTCGGAGCAGCAAAGCGCCCGCACAGACCCCTCACCCTGGGCTGACTGCACTGCAGAGGGACCATCAGGGTAATTCCATTAGGTTTGGGGGGGTTTGGGGGTCTGTTTCTAAGAGGACCTCAACGAGTTAAAAGTAATAGCAACTGATTTCCAGTTTTCCTTTATTTTGTCTCAAGTGGCTTGTCCCTGTGCTGCTGGGATGCTCTTGAGGGTTGCACGTCAATCAACACCTTCACTGTGGTCACTGCACAGCCCAGGCCACCCCCAGTGGAAAGGGTTTGTGCCTCTGCCCACACTAAGTGACAGTCACTGCTGCTTCGTCCTGCTCTGCATCAGGTCTCCTGAAAACATCCTGCAAAGCTGCTGTCCCCAGTTCAGGCACATCCTGACCACGCAGGGGACAGGGAAGGGATGGAAAGCAAATAATCCTCTCTCTTTTCCCGTGCTGTGGGAGGGATGGTGCATCTCACAGGAGGATGAGGCCAACCTTCATGATGCCAAAGGCCATGGCTCACCTCGTCCCCAGCTGCTGGCTCCTCTACCTCTCCTTTGCCCCATTCCCATCTCAATGCTGGGAAAAGCGATACCACAGGGAGGGTTTTCTAAGGATAAAAGTCTGTGGATGACTAGGAGGTGCTTTACAACAGCAGTAACATTGTACCCCGGGGTCACCCAGAGCTCTCACACAAGAAGGAAACCTCACAGCTCCTCCACAAGGCACAGAAATGGGGTTACATCTCGTGCTGACAGGGAATGGGGACCCACAGAAACCAGAGCCACTGCTGGAAGCCAGGAGCAGGCAAGCAGGTCATATGCTTCTATTCCCAGCTCTCCACAGAACAATTTATCAAGTGGTTATGAAAGAAAAACCAACAAAAATAAGGAAAGAAAGAACTGGCTAGGGGTTATACAGCCTGGGCTCCCCTCTGTCTTCCAGCCTGCCTGGATAAATGTCGTTATGGGAAAGGCTGGAGATCAGATACAGCCCTCAAGTTCAGGAGCTCTAATGGGCAGTGAAAGATAAGACTCTGGATGAAGATAACTGCAGTAGTTATATGATTAATCCCAACATCTTCAGACATTTTCCCCTCTGCCTGTAAGAGTTGTGTGATCTTAAACAACCTGAAGGGAAACAACCCCGTTCTGGCTAGCAGATGACTAACTACTTGCAAATAACACAGATATCTTTTTATATATGACAAAAGACCAAAATATCCAAGCTGACAGTGCCCCACAGGAGTGTTCAAACCATTTCCAGCACAGCTCTTTCCAAAAAGCAACTGGGAACCGGACGGGGCAAGAGCCCAGCCACAGCTCCGGCAGAATGAGCCTTTTGTTCCAGCAAATGCAAATGTCAGGAGAGGGAACGGGCCAGTTGCCACCCTGCAGCAATGCCCCCAGCAGCAGGTCGGGCTGGATGGTCCCAGAGCTCTCTGGAAAAGAGGCAAAGTCAAAATCCTACCTCTAACCACTCTGGCTTGTGGAGAGAGGCATCTCAAAGTCAGTCCCACGGACGATCCCCGTCTCCGCTTACACAGCACTCGTTTTCTAATTCCGGCTGGGAGATGTTCAAGTACACGGAGTCCATTTGTGCAGGCATCAAAAAGCCAAACTCATTGGAGATCTCGGACCAAAATGTATTTTAAAATGCATTATTAGCCACACATTTCCCGCAGCACATGCAGAGATGGAAGTTTCAGTGATGGCTGAAGGCAGAAGTCTGTACCGCATGGTTAAGGTTTCCTCCCCACCTTTTCCTCTGCTGTGTGTGCAGGGTGATCCTTTTCCCCATCCATCCTCCTTTTCTGAGCCTTGATGGGCACGGTGGGAGAGTTGAGGGGCAGGATCCTTCTAAGAGCAGCAGAAGAGGCCAAGGAAATCAGCCCAGGAAAGGCTTTGGGATGCTGTAGAGAAGAAAAGGGATAAATATTACTACAGTAGGACTGCTTACAAGATTTCAGTCCTGTGTTGCCACTGATAACTAACTATAGATCACCAGAGAAACACTATTCTCTACCACATGCACCTGTATTTTTAGATAAATATGTTCCACAGAGGCTTTGTAAAGGAAGCTCCTTTGCCTAAAGGACCTACTGCTTCCCAAGCCTCCAGTGGTACAGCATAAACCACGTTACTAACAACAATTGTTCCGGCACTTGTTTCTGGAACACAGATCACAAAACACAGTTTATTTGGGAGTGTCTGTGTACTTTTCTATTTCTGTCCTTCTTATTCAGCCTTGTAGAGTAAAACAGGCAACTGTGAGTCCGGAGCAGGACACAGCCCTGCCCTGGAGAGTTTACAGTGTCCATCAGATAACACACTGCAAATTATACAGGGTGAGGCACAGACCTCAGGCAAGCAGGGGGAGAACAGCTTGGTTTGGGAAGGAAGATGAGAAAAGCGAGTTTTAAGGAAGACCAGGAAGGAAAACAGAAATTAAAATCAGGAGGGGGAAACCTAGGAATTTCAAAGACTAAACAAGAGAGGTTGTACAGCAGAACACTGAAAGTAAGGACTGATTCATAGAGATGAGTTTCAAATGCCGAATTTAACCAGATCTTCTGGTATCTGCTTTTGGACAGGTAAATGACTTCAAATTCCGAATTCTTAAAAGCCCAGAGACACCAACAAAAGAACGGAAAACAACTTTACTGACCTCCAAAAGTGTATCACCCCTGAATGCGTGCCATGTAACGAGATGATCGTCAGGTCAGCCTTGCTCCCTGGTCTCCAGTGCCACCAGCAGCTTCCCTTACCTGCCACCAGCCCCTGCCACGCGGCAGAGACAAGGCAGGATGGACGGTCTGCAGAACGAGCAGCTCCACCAGAGGATGCCTGCACTCCCCCTCCAAAGTGGGCCAGCAGAGCACCTCCCACAGCAGCTCCTCGAGGCTGTGCCTTCGTTTTTAGGCTCAGCAGAGCAGGACCAAGCACAGAGGTGCAGCAGAGGTGCCCGAGCGAGGACAGGGCGAGATGTAAGTGAGGCAAGGGCAGGGAGAGGGGACACCGTTTATTAGGTCAGATGGAGCACTTGGAAAAGCTACACATGCTTTCAAGCACATTGGGCTGCCTTGGGTCTGAAATAGAAGCAATAACCTTAGAGCTAAATACAGGTTGAGAATAATTGTTCTGAGTTAAACTTCATTATATTAATGAATTAGGCAATTTGAGAGAAAGGGTGATTGGTTCCTGTTGATCAAAGGGAGGATGCTCGCCAGAGGACAGCTGATAATGTCATTTATGGCACAAAGAGAGGGTGAGAGAGACAGGAATAATTATTGCCTAGGGATGTCTGGTGGTAGCAAAAATCATAACGTAATATGCAATCAATATCTGTATGATTTTTCTGTCTTGGAGTCAGGAGTTTTAATACTCGTATTGTCTTTTGAAGCAATTTTGGAGACCTCCCTTGTAGGTCAGGACTGAGAGCTCAGAGATACAGTGGATGATTTCTTACTGAATGTTTCTGCCCCTTATCAGTTTGTACAAGTTAATTTGAGGTGGTTGCCTGCAGTTGTTGCCACCAGCCTGTCAAATCTGTCATGTAAATCTGTGCACAGGCAGGAAGGCACTAGTGGTCCTTCTGTGTCACTTAGAAATCTGATTCCATTAAGCAGCTGTGGTTAATTGCCAGCACTTCTGAGCTCATCACTATCCCTTTAATATTGTTTCCTGTGAAGTGACAGTTCCAGGGAAACTGTGATTTCTAAGGACCTAAATTTTCCCATAAATTTTTTAGTGGACCTGTGGAGAAAAGCTAGAAAATTCTATAATTTATTTAACTCTACGCCCAGGAGACAAATTAATATGGTGGGAGATAGATTATTATTTACAATTACCTCATCCTTTCTAAAATATTCTTGGAAGACTGAATCACAATTTCTCGATTGATTTGGTTTGGCAACACTGAAATGAATCTTTAAGTACAGCACTATAACAGTGTAAAGGCACAAGTGGAGAACATCCATATGGGTTACTCAGAAATGAAATAGCAATTGTTCTCAACTGAAATACGAGCTATGTCTCAAATCAATTAATAAATATGAGATTCAATATGCAATATTCAAATACCTGCAAGGCAGGTAATTGCCTCAGGTGTTAATATTTTCAACAGTAGTTGGGAATTATGCACTCTTCCATAAATTGCTGCATGTACCTGGCTAACCCTGAGAGACACAGACAGGCAAACCCCTGTGCTTCAAAAATACGTTGCAGTTATCTACAACATCTGGGACTCAGCAGGGAATTAAAGGCTCAAGTATGGGATTAAAGCCACCAAAACTACTCTTGGCCAGGCTGAAGTGATCTGTGGAAGATTCTGCCGTGGCCCAGCAGCCCTGTCTGTGCTGGCACACGGGAGGCTTAATATTAGGGTCTAACAAAAATCAAAGGGGAATATGTTTTAGTTTGTAAAATCTGTCTGCAAGTCTAATTTTGACCAGCAGCAACTTCAGTGAGTGGGCTGGTGCAGAATTTTCACATGATTTGTACTGGAGGAATATATACTTCCATATCTATAGAAACACCCACAGACATTCTTTTAGAGAACCACAATAGTCACTATGTGAGATCTCACTGCTCCAGAGGCCTTCTGCTCTGACAGTGGGTGAATCAGACTCCATGTACCATGGACAGTAAGAATCCAGTGCCCCACTTTTCTATGCCTGCCTTATTTCAAAACATAAAGGTCACCTAATCCATACTGAGTGAACTGTTCGATGGAGAAGATGCTCTGAGGCCATGGAGACCAAAGGCAGTAAAGGGAGGGAATGGCAGCTCAACCTCAGAGGATGTTCCTGTGGCACGAAGGGAATGGGTGAAGTTCCTCATTGGCAGCAAACAGCCAGTGATAGTCAGCTGATGTCTGACACTTGCTAAGAGCAGATTTCAATGGAAAGAGAGGAAGAAACAACACGAGAAGGGCAGTGCCTTGCCCAGAGTCAGCTCTGGGGTGCCCGAGTTGTCATCGCTGATGCCATGTCCTTCCCTAACCTGCCACCTCTCGTTTCCATCAGCACGACTGAACACTCCCAGGCTGTTGCATTCATTCAAAGGGTGCCCAAGCAGCAAACTCACCCAGTCCTGTGGGACTGTGAGCACCTAATGCAGCCCTTCTCTGCGTTCTGACATTCAGGAGCAACTTACACTGTCTTTAAAGTGAAGTCCAGCCAGCCTGAGCTCACGAGGAGGATGCTGAGTCTCCCATGGCACAGCAGTGCCCAGCACTGTGCAGTAAGAGCTGAGGTCAGACAGCAGTGGAGTCTGGGTGAAAAGAAGAGCAGCACAGAAGCCTGGTGCAGCTGAGGAAGGAGACAGAGGTGGAGCAAGGGAGCAACACACAAATGGGTCCTTCTGAGGGTGCTGCGGGAGGAGGAAAAGACACGGGAAAGGGTTATGGGTGTAGCAGGGAATAAACATTGTCTGCAAAGGAAGGAAGGTGGGTTTTCAGGTCTGGTTTTAATTTCATGAGTCAATCGATATAAAATTCTCAGAGAAGCTCAGAGGGGCACTAAACAATAATTAAGACTGTACATTCCCAGAGTCCTCTTCTGTTTTATGCTATGGGCAATCTTGAAGCCAAGGGGACAAAGGAAAGCAGTGCAAGGAGCTCCATGGCTGACAGACTCCTTAAATATAACAGTGTCCCAGTGATCAAAGAGGAGCTCTATTTTCAGACCTCTGAAGTGATAAATTACAAATGAAAACTACAGCAAGTTCCTCCAGAACTGCAGCCATTGCTACTACAGATTGTTTCTAACAAACAAAAGTTGACAGAATAAAGGATGGGGATTGAGGGATGTCTGCACTGTATGCCAAGGTTTTTCTAAAAATATTTTACACCTGCCATTTGTTCTGCACACTGATCATATTTTGTCTATGAGGTAGAGAACTCATAGTGCCAAAGGGAATGTGCTTTATGTTCCTGAGTCTTAATGCCTTTTCCCTTCTGTAAGGCAAAACTCCTTACTACTATCACTAAAATAAAGCCAAGAGGACAAAAGTCACACACGCACTGCCATGGTCACAGTTTAACTGTTCCTCTTGCTGATCTTTGGAAACAGTCCCTTCAGCAGGATTTTACAGCTTTGGCACTTTGATTTAGCAAACTTTTTATGCAACTCATGAGAGGAATGCAGCCAACTCTGTACACTCAATTTAAATCAACTTGCTGATGATATAAAAAAGAGTGCTGAACCACCGGTTTGCTTCATCTGCTCCAAAACTACCAACACAAACCCTGAGGTATTTATTCCTGAAACGTTAATAGAACAGTCTGGGGTGTCAGATCAGTACATGAACTCTGCTTTGATCCCATGTCAGTCCAAAGAGCTGATTTAACAACTAGTTGTTTGGTTACTTGATAGTTCAGAATGCAACTGGGCTGTTTGCTACCACCAAGCTTTTACATGCAGCGATGTGGTGGGAGCAGAGGGTGAGCCCAGCAGGCTGTGCAGCAAGAGATTGTAAGCTATGTAAGCAATGTTTAGTAGCTTTCTTTTTGCATCATGAAGGAGGGATGTTCCTTGTGTGGCTTACAGAATCACAGAATTGTTTGGGTTGGGAGGGATCTTGATAGCTCACGGAGTCCAACTCCCCTGCAAAGAGCAGAGACATCTTCAACTAGATCAGTTTGTATAAATTCCCACAGCTGAGCTGAAGTTGGGAACTGCAAACCTGGTACTCAGCAAGGCCACGGTGCCAGGCCAGACTCACCCCTGCAGCAGGGACCCTTGAGAACACAGTGCAGCACTGCAGCAGTGAGAACTCCACCCATGAGCTGGCTTCCCTTTGCACACATAACCAGATCACTTTAATTTTGGTGGCTGCTACCAGACTGCTGATCAGGAGTGAGGTCTGTCCTCTACCCACAGAGCCAGAGCAGCACAGACCATAGCTGTCCACTGAACCTCTGCCCTGCCATGCTGGTGCCTCTGAGCAGGTTCAGAGATCTTAGACTACAATTTTCAAAGTTATTGATTTATGCTGAACTGAGTGAGCCCTACAGACCAAAGTGCTTTCAACTTGTGCCTGGGTGGGGACTTGGGGTGAAGTGACATGATGCACCAAGCAGAGCTGAGGGGGTTGCATAGTTAACGCTCTACCCTTTCCTTCACTGTAAATTAAAGAAAAATTTCCGAGGTTTAACTCACACTGGCAATTTTAAGGAATTCAATTGCATGTTCACACAAGAAAATACAAAAGAACTTGCACAACTGAGAAAATGCTTCCTTTTTTTCCCCCTTCACTTCTTTTTATGTCCTTTCTATCAAAGCAACTGCACTTACCTGACAGCTGAACACTGGGTGTGTGCAAATGACCCCAGCGATTGACTTGGCACTAGGTGAGAACAGAATGTTGCAATGTTAATGTTTGATCTTAGAAATTCAGCACCAAACTCTAGCAAAAGATAAATAACTGGGTGAAGCAGACTGAACACAAGGCAGGCATCTCTCATTTCTATAAGGAGGAATTAAAAACATTAAAGTCTCCACATTTGTGTTGAAAAAACTGGAAGCTCTTCTACAGAGTTTTCTCCTTGCAAAGCACCAGAACCAAAGCCTGGTCAAATCTTTGTATTAGGTGCTGCAAAAAACAACCTTGTTTCCAGAGGTTTTTCCTTGCTGCAAAGCACAGCCCTTCAGACGCAGAGCTGGTTACAGTGGAACAAATCAGCCTGGGAAGAGGATAAGCTCCATGACCTTTAAGACAAATGATCTCAGTTTAAATCACAGGAATAGAAATATTACAGAACCCATGGAAGAGTCTCCACCGTCAGAGTTGCTCACCCTCCTAGGCAGTTTAGGTATCAGTATTGTGCTGTAAATAGTAAAATTTTGAGTCTTAAAGCCTAGGCATACAAATAGAAATAATACACAGAGCTAACACTCTCTGTTTTCCAGCAATTGATCCAGTATTTTTCTAATTCCTCTTAAAAGCAAAATTATCCACTTAAAATTAGGTACCAAATGATGCACTTTTAAGGACCGTTCTGTCCGCGGATGTGCCGTTAGTGGAAAGATAAACCAGATGGCAAACTCAATAAAAAGGAGCCAGTTAAACAGAGACAGATGAACGCCTAAAAAAACCCCCTTTGCTCCGTTATTGCTTTTGAACTGGTTGTCATGGCACTAGAAATGGATACCACTGTCAGCCTCCCATCTCCACCCGGCCAGCTCTTCCCAGCCTCTGTCCAAAGCAAATAGCTCACACTGGTGTGAAAAACATCCCCTTCCAGCACCAGGCTGCTGCCACCACAACTCTGCTCCCACCAAACAGGGGTGCGTGCGTGGAAGTTACACCTCTTGTGTACCCAACAGTGCACCCAACAGGAAAGGACTGACCTTCAGTCTCAAATTCCAGTTTGAGAATGCTAAAGTTCAAATCATTTTAATCCTGTGCTCCGTCTGGGGCTTACAATTCACTGCCAAGAGCCAAGGACTATCCACTTAGCACTGGAGCCCTGTACAACTGGAGCTGCCACAGAACATAAGCTGACCTTTGTCAGATTTACACATTAAAGCAGTTTCTCTTCCCCTTGACAATGTCCATTAGCAAGGAGCACTGTTTGCCAAGCAGACGGAAAAGAATAAGGGAGGCAACTTCAAAATAGCCCTGGAAAAGCTGAGTTGTTCTGTCAGCCTCTGAATTCTTTCTCCTCCCACACAATCAGATTTTGAGAATCTAATAAATTAAAATTGGCAAAATCCACTAAAATAAGAACCTTAGAATGTCACAGTGCAGTTGCATTACATTTCTCTTTTTAATAGTGCATGTAAAATGCAAGTTTACAATGAGTTTAGTAAGCTGTAAATCAGCACTTTTATTCAGTTTCGTTTCTGAGCTATTAATCCCTAATACAGAGGCAGAACGCTGATGCGCTGGTCTAGGACCTCCCAAGATAATAGTTCAAATAATCCTGATGACAGGGGAAGGGTATTTCATTGAATCACCTGAGTCCCTGCTAGACACAACGTCACCCCGTAACTCAGCCTTCACAGAGCTTATAGCCTTAATTATCAAGGAAAAAAAATGGAATTCCCTTCTGGCTTCAGTGAGCAGCAGTTACGAAAAACAAGTGGAAATCTGCTCAAATGATTGAAGGCAAGTCCTTAATTGGGTTCTGTGCTCTGTCAGTGGTGTTTTGGGTAAAGAACGCCCTGTGTGGTGCAGCAATGCAGCCACCCTTCCACTGCTCCTCTGAGTCAGACTCTGGTGCATCCTCAGCACTGACAGCACAAGGAGCAGCGGCGCTCGCATGCTCAGCGGGACAGGAAAAACACACACCACCACAGCCAAGTAATTTTAAAGAATTTTAATACAAACTTAATATAAACTATTTCAGTCCCTCTTAACATGTAAGACACTGACTCAAAATACTTTTATACCTTTTTTCAAGTATTGCACAATGTAGGTACAAAATTAATATTTACGATTACATTTTCTTCCATAATATATAGCAAAAATCTTTAAACTTTTAACAGAAAATACAATTTGTGTTTCTTTTGAAAAAAGCAAATATTTCATACATTTTAATTCCACCACTAAGGAATATTCTGTACACAACTTTTTAACTTTTTTTTAGAATTGATGTCTTTAAGATGGATATCTTACAATTTCAGTAAAAAAAATACAACATGAAGCTGCTGTAGCTGTCACAGATCACTGTAGTAAAAAGATATAAATGCAATACCATGTTGTAGAAACAATATATATACTCTGATATCTTACAAACTTTGTACTAAATTAAATTATACAATTAGAAAAAGACCAATAAACCCACCTATTAGTGCCAATTTTTTAATATATATACATATATGTCTGTGCACATATATATATATATACATGAAAAAAATTAGCCACGTCCTTGCTATATCTTAAATACTGTAAGAGGCCATATTTTGAGAGTATATTTTTGTAATGTACAGTCAGTATAAAATAATTTTGTGCTTGGTTGGCAAATGAAAAAATGATGCATGTTGTATTTATCTAACCAAGCCTGAATGTATTCATACTACAAGCCTTAAAAAAAATCTCAAGAGGTGGAAAAAAAGATACACCCTTGGGTACGTGCATTTTTAACTTGTACAATAGTATTTACTTGGATTTCACTTTCGGTTTATTTTTAGTTAGCCATAACTGGCTGGAATTGCTGGTTAGAATACTGCATGTTGTTTAAACTAAAATTCAAGCCATCCACAAAAGACTTCTCATTTAGACCTCCATAGGCTGCAAACATATCAAAGGCATTACTGTACTGGAGAGGACTGAGGTTAAGGGGGCTGTCACCAGGGAAGATGCTACTGGTACTACCTTGACCCTGTATGTTGGGGAAAATGAACTCCTTTGCGTTAGGAGACAGGGAAGAAGTCTTCTGCTGTTGCTGTTGCTGCTGCTGGCTGCCTAGGCCAAGCCCGTAGAGAGAGTGCATGGAGGAGGAGAGGGCTTTCTGCTTCAACAGGTCATTGACATTCAAGCCAAGGTTGGTGGGAGAGGTGCGGGCGACCTTGTTGCCACGGCCGCTATTCTTCATTTTGGTCGAGCCAAACTTGGTGGCAGCAAATGTGGCAGTGGTGAAGGTTAAAGGCTGAGTGGAGCGGGGCATGAAAGTTGGGCTGACAGCAGCTGAGTGACCAAAGGGAGGAGAAGGAGAACTAGACACTGAAGATGCTGGGTCACTAATTGGCATGAACACCTGGGCCTCTGGGTTAAAGCTGTTCTTGATTTCCTTATCCAACTCACATCCATTTTCATTATCATCCACATAAAGCACTTTCACTGGTCCCTTTTCACCGATTTGGTATGAAACCTCAAACGGGTCAATCCAAACACTAAGATCCTGAGGCAAGTTGCCACGAACATCATCAATGTCCAAACCACTCTCTTTGGATGCTTGTTCTATGACTGGGTCCACTTTCTCCCCTATATGAATACATCTAAACCCTGATCCTTTGTATGGCTTTTCTGGATACCAGTGCCCTTCATACTTCTTCTTAAGAAGTCTTTCAAGCTCTTCACCAAAAATGTTGACACGTCGTCTGGGAAGCTTATTGTACAAATATGAAATAATAAAATTGAGTGCTACTTGGATTTCAAGCTGCATAGCTGCTATGCCACAGAGTTATAAGTCTGTTTCAAAACCCGAAGAAAGTGTTCAAGATGCCACAGGGAAACAGAATTTCATTCAAAGTGCTGATTCGAGTTGATTATTATCCTTCACCTTGAGTGCTCTTGTTCCTTTAAGAAAAAACAAAAGCAAACACATCCAAATAAGGAAAGCATAAGATAAAGCTCCAAGGCCTGTCCTTTCAGCTTCATTTTCTGCATAAAATAGGTTACTTTTCAAGTCAAAAAATGTTCATCAAACTATTTCTGTTCCTGCCTGCGCAAGGTGAGGATGTCAGCTCCATTCAGCCTGACTTACAAACAACACTGCAGAAGATGGGCTTGTGTTTACACATACAGCATGGGGCACTTCCAAATCACATGAGCTGGTTGTTTGGTTATTCACAAAGCAGCAAGGATAATTTTTAAGACATCACAGAACTGCCAAGCCTGTCAAGGGCTCAATTACCAACCTGTATTTGGATGATTTATAGTACTCAGCTGCAAAATTTAGCACCAGACTATTAGTTTAGCCTGAGAGGTCTTAGTCCAAGGGTCATTTATCAATTTAAAGTTTGCAAACATATTGACTGCACTGTAGGCTGCAGAATTATAAAAATGCTAACAATTGCTTTAGAAGATTTCACACAAATAACTATAATTATGCAACATTTATTTTTTTTAAGTCCAAGCAAATCTTCCGCATAAACTGTGCACAGCTGAAATGATGCAAACTGAGGAGAAAATGTCCGCTGTGCACATCCAACAGTTCTTCCTCCAACAGCTCAAACTGAAATGCAGTCAGCACATACAGAACAGATGCACATATGTTCTGTCATAAGGGTGGCCATGACCATGAAATCCTTATGATAAATTAATTCACAATTTTAAAATAAAAATTATTCTGTATTTTCAGATGTAAGATACAATGATATACTCAATTATTATACTGCACTGTCTATAGTCCAGATTTCAAAAAGTTACAGAGCTAACTGGGCTTTTGACAGCCTCAAATACGATTGCCTTTCTCCTTCTCCATGACTCCATTTCATATTTAATGTTAGATATGGTTGCCACTCCTTCACAGAGGACAAAAGAAAAATGAGCTGTCTGAAGTTAGTGAAGGGCCAAGAATTAGGTATTAAAACATGTACTGCTAACACAAATCCTGCAGTACGTTTGCACAAAAGTGCCAATCCACAGCATACACCTTTGTCAAAAAGTTCCAATGAAACAAAATACGGGGTTTTTTTTCTGGCTCAAGTTAAAAGCCTCCAAAGGGAATTTCAACTAACCGTGGATTTTTCTGCAGTGCATCACTAGGAACAAAATTTAGCGTAGCTGTCACTAAAGATTAGAAAAATCAAAGTCATTATCAAAATCCTTTAACAATGTGGCTGTACTGCTTTTTTATTTCCTGCTCCGAATAATCTCCTTTTAAAGTCTGGAACCCTATTTCCAAGCCACTCGTGTTCTCCCCAACATGGTATGGGAATAGTTTGAAAGCCTGTACGATAAGGCGACCTTTAAACGTTTGCTGGATCAGCACCGGGTGGGGATAAGGAAAAGATCAAGGGCAAACAGAAGATATTTACAAAAGGGGCACAATCAGTACAGAAAAGCTGATTGGGTGGTTAAACGGGGCATTTAAAAATGATTTATTAATCCATCCGTTTTGTTTCCCTTCCCCCACGTCCTTTAAGAAAGAAATGATCCTTTGAAGGCGCACAGGGCTGACGCTACGGATTTTTCTAAGCGAAACCGATCCGGCGGCACAAAAAGCAGCTGATCAAACAAATCAGCCTGATTCATTTCGAAGCTGCTTTTTAGCGCATTTACGGGGAGAGGACGGTGTTTCGGGGGGGGTGTCGGAGCCCACGGGCGGCCCGGCAGCAGCGCTCTGGCAGGAGCCTTAAGCAGCGGGAGTTACATAACCAGGCAGTCGGCTCTCATTAGATTTCTGCTCACAGCCCCGCAGCCCCGGCGGCGGCAGCAGCAGGAGGAAGAGCGTTTTCCGAGCCCGTGAGAAGAAGGAGGCAGAGCAGGAGGCAGAGCAGGAGGCAGAGCAGGAGGCAGAGCGGGGCGCTGCTGGCGGCGGGGTGGGGGCTGCAGGGCCCCTCTCGCAGCGCAGGGCCGGGCAGGTCCCGCAGGGCGCTGCCGGAGCGGCCCAGCGCCCATCGCTCAGCCGGCACCGCTCCCTCCTCTCCCCGCCCGGGGCCGCCCTCAGGGTGCGGGAGAGTCTCCTCGAAGCCTCACCGTGCCCTCTCTCCCTCAGCCGCTTCCCCTCAGGGCGGCGGGGCCGCCCCGTCACGGCGGGGTCGCTGCCGCCCCCTCAGCGGCCGGGCCCGGGCGGAGCTGCCCCAAACCCCC
>VWZG01012340.1:312226-415348 GCA_013396735.1 Grallaria varia | reverse complement strand
AGCAACGCCCGCCGATTGGCTGCCTGCCCGCCAGCCCGCCGCTGATTGGCCGGCCCGGCCGCGGGGGCGGGGCCAGAACCGGGGTTGGGGGGACGGGTCGGGGGCGCGGCCGGCCCTCAGAGCCGGGAGGGAGATCGGGGGTCCCCTCAGACACCCCGGGGTGGGACACGCTGTGATGTGCCTTAAAACATCCCGGGGGCTCTTCTGCCTTAAAACATCCCTGGGTTTCCTCTTTAAACACCCCCCGGCGTGTTCAGAGCTGCGGCCGGGCCGGTTTCCCTCACGCCGCCAGCAGCAGCCGGTTCTGGAGGGCAAACTGTGAAGGGGTGTTTGGGGGGGTTTTTTTGTTTGTTTTTTTCCTTTTTTTCCCTCTGCGCCCCTTTGCTCTGTTTGTATAATAATAAAGCATTTTGTCATAAAACGCGGCATGGGCCCCGGGAGAGATTTGGAAATGCCAGTGGGAAGAAATGCCAGGCCTTTTAACCCTTTGGAGGTGAGAATATAAATATGAGAGTGGGAGAAAGGAGCCCTAAAAGTGAATTATCCTGGGAAAGAAGGGCACCAAAAGTACCCTGGGAAAGGAGGGCACCAAAAGTACCCTGGCGAAGGAGGGGATGGTGTTTCGGCTTTGTGGCTGTATCGGTGGGGATGCTCCTGGGATCGCAGCGTTGCAAACAGCTTGAAGAGCTTGGTTAAGGCGCAAAATACTGATGATTTCTCACCCGTTTTTAACCAGTGGAAACTGGGTCGCCTGCCCTCACTGTGCACCCCGAATGGAGTAAAAAGTATGAAGATTATAAAATTGCGAGCGCTGGCACCTGTGAGGCTGCTGGGAACGGCCCCGCTGGGAAATCCCAGTGAGAGAGAGCCCTGCGGGTTTGTTTTGATCAGAGAGAAAGACAACGTGAAACGACTCCCTAAACAGAGGAGGTGAAAAGACAAATAGAGGCGGTTGTTTAGTTTTGTTTTCCTGACACTGGAGCTCAGGATTCTCCCTCTGTACAACAAAGGCCCCTTGGGAGGTGCCACCAGCCCCGGTGACAGCTCCGCGTCTCGCTGTGCCACGTTCTGGGGTGGCAGCTGCAGATTTCCCTTTGAAGTGGGAGACCTGCACGGCGCAGACATCGGTGTTGGCAGGTGAGGTTCCCTCGGGAGCTTCGGCAAACCCGGCACCTGCTGCCGGGCTGCTAAAAAAAGCGGGCTTGTAAAAGCAGAGACTTTCTTCTAAACGGCTTCAGCGCTACACGAGGAGCATTAGGAACTGAATTAAATGTGCGGAGCCAAGGCGTTGCTGATCAAGGCACCGTGGGATCCTTTAAAGCTGTAAAAACAGTGGGTTTTCTGTGCCTTGTGCAAGGGAAGCTTCTCATGCAGTCAATGCTGTCGAACAAATCTGATATTAAAAGAAACTGGATCATCTTTAGGGTCTCTTCCGCCCCAAACCATTCTAACACTAAATGTTAAAGTCAGGCAAGTGGCCTAAGAATAACCTCTTCAGGTCTGCAAGGATCAAGGCTGCTTCTAGTGGTCCACTGCAAGCTTCAGTTTATCCTTGTTTGTCTGAAAAAAATTGCTTTTAAACTGCAGTGATCCACGTGTGGCACATCAGAAGTAGGTGGCCAAAATATAGTAGTGTTAAATTATTAACACCTAAACCCAGAGTTTAATCCGGGATCATTTGTATTCTTAAAACCTCAACTGCCTTTTTGATCCACAAGGGTCAGAGTAGGGCCTGCAGTGTTTTTCAGTCTTTTTGATTAATACACAGCAATAACAAAATGTCTGCCTCTCCCTGCTAGAAAAATCTTTAAAAATGCAATCAATACAAAATAACTCCGGCAGCAAAATTTTACTCATGTTGCCAGTTCTATTCAGCTGGAAGATCAATCTTAAGAGAAAAGAAAAAATATATATTCTCATCTCTCCTGACAGACCTTGACAAGTTTTCTTCCCAGCAGAGCAAATCAGCACAAGTATTTCAGAGCAGGGCAGGAGGTAGGAGTGAGATTAGAAGCAAGAAGACTTTCTTAATCTATATGAAATGAGAAGGGTTTGATCTCATGCCCTGTTCATAGCCAGATCCTGCTGTGCTGGCCAGCAGACAGCAACTGAACTACAATTTCCGTGGTCTGGGTCTCTGCAGAATAATCTCTAGTGCCAAAATCTCTGCCTTTTAAAACAACTACATTACCACAAGAACTTGTAGAGACTACATAGTTTCGACAAAGGAACCTTCTTTTCTACTAAAGCAGTCTAAATTTTGTTCCTCTAATAATTACTAGTGCTCTTTAAAAATCTAAATCAGCATCATTTGTTGATCAACACAATATCTAAAACCAAAATACAGTTTGTTAATCATAAAAGTTCTTAAAAGGAATTAAAAACATCTAAAAACATTTTTACTAATTATGTCAACAAGGACAAGAATTTAAGAGCAGTAGGAAGTAAGGCTTGGAATTTTCACCACTTGTCTTTGTCCTTTTCGTAGAATCCTCTTCTCTGCTAAATTCATGTTGCTGTACACAATATATAAGATTTATCCTGACGGTGGACATGAAGCTTTGTATCATACATTCCCCAATATAGTACAGTCTCTTTTTTTTACGTTTTCCTATTTGGGAACACAATTCTCCTTTCAGCGTGGGAGCCTGGGCTTTGATTTTGAAAAATGGAAAGCTTTCCCCATTGTATTCTTCCCTCTCTAGCCCATTTTTATCCGTTTGCTGATTTTAACGCGTGTTCCTTTTCCCCACCATCTATCAGTGTGAGCAACCAGGCCTGGCTGCTCTCCAGCACATATCTTAGCAGTGAGTTTGAAATGTAGTGTAGATTCTCTTACATTTCACTTCAGCAGCCTAAGCAGTGATTTTCCCATAAATACAGATTATAGAGGATGTCTGGACCTACCAGGTGTTGCCCAGCATCAGGAGCTCTCTGACCACAAAGGCTTTTTGAGATGGGAAGCCACAAAATTACCTTGTTTTGATGGAGTAAAGAGTAACCAAGAACAGAATTGAGCCAGAACAACCAGGTCATCTTCTAGGAGAGCCCCGACTCGTCTCTAATCCCGTGCAGGGGCACGTAGTTCCCTCGGAGGGAGGGAGGGAGGGCAGCTGGAGGACAGGGGCTGCTGCCCCAGCTTGAGCTGCCAAGTGAGTGCACACGGCAGGAGGTGTGGGATAACTCTGGAGTGGACATCCCTACCCCCGGGCCAAACAGCCACAGTCAGAGACTCCCTGCAAGCCAGGCTGTGCCCAGGCTTGTGCCTCTGTAGCCCAGGGGGCTGAGGAATGGGTTTAGTGCCCTGGGAGCATGCAGGGATGGGATGGGAGGCAGGAGGACCTGGTGGTTGGGTAAATGTCTAAGGGTGTGGACAGAGGGACAGTTAATCTTAACAGAGAGGGAGGAACAGCCCTTGAAGTGCAAGGAGGGAAGTATTGCTGTAAAAGGGGGAGGACAGAGGACAGAGGGTACAGGAGTGATGGGCTGTGACCATGAGAACAGCCCTGCATCGTTCATCCAACCCTGGGAGCCCTGAAAGCCCAGGTCCCAATTCCCATGGGATGCTCTGGGTCTGGCTTGCCCTGCAGCTCAGCTGGGCAGGCAAATCCAAACACCAGCGAGAGAAATTGCTCTGCTGTTACAGTGGGTGATGTTAGTGGCTCCAGCAGTGCCAAGATTTTAGAAACTTGGCCATCAAGAGTTGAAAAGCAGTTCCCAGATCTAGGTATCTACAGCCTTGTGCAGCTGAAAAAAATCCTTCTAAGCTAGTACTTCTTATATAATAGTGAGTATTCTAAACCTCCCCCAAAAAACCCCAAACCCCTATAATTTATATATAATATATTAATATTATTTTACTGGGACAACATCGGTAAAAGGGACTGATGTGCAGGAGCTTAGAGCTCACAAGGACATCACTGTCTCCTAACTAATGTTGTAGCTCACCTGGCAAAAGTTGCTGGAATCAGAGCGAGACACAGAAGGCGGCTACTGGGTAAGAAGGAAAAATAAAACCAGGAATAAAGATTTTGTACCAAGTCTTTTCTCTTCCCGAAGTTTCCCCTTCAAGGGTGAAGGAAAAATGGGGTTTTCTTTGTATTGAAGATGGTATGAGGCAGGATCTGTTCTTGACATTTTGAGAATGGGGTGCAAATTCCAAGAAGGCCAGGTAAAAAGAGTGAAATGAGGAGTAAAGAATCTAAAATTGCTGCACAAAATAATGGTCACAGGTAGATAGATACTGTAATAAGAGGGGAAGGGAATGGGAAGTATTTTATGAGTATCAGAATTTTCTATAGCTGTGAATAAATGGGCTGAAGGAGGAAGGAAGATTGATTTCATACCTTAGAGAGGTTGACCTTTGAGGAAAGTTTTATTAAAATCCAATATAATTTTTTCCTCGAGCTCACCTTTGTGCTGGGATTCTGCCAGTTTAATGTCAGTTAGTTCTGCAGTATTTGTTAATAGATAAAATTATGAGGTGAGGACTGTCCTAGCTGATAGCCATGTAACTTCTAAGTTAATCAGCTTGAAGTGCTTTACTACACTCGTTCCAAACAATGATTCATAAACATAAACAGTTTGAAAGAGACAGAAAGCTGCTTTTTAAACTGTAAGGACTTCTATGGGGATAAAAAATAAACAGTGAAAATAAAGGACTGATATTTTGCCCTTTCAGTTTCTGATAGATGAAGGTAGCTTGAAAAAGTATTATAAAGGGTTTACTTAAGAATTTTGTGTACTTGGCTTTTTCCAGGAAGACTAGTCAATCTTTTTTCCTGAGAAGGGAATTCCAGGAAGACTGTTCAGTCTTGTTTAAGAGAGATACTGACTGTGAAAAAAGAGATAAATGGGAGGAAACTGATTATAAAGAAATACTTTTCATTCAGTCTGTATACCTGAAAGAAGCAGCAGAGGTGGGGTCACTGTCCACCAAAAATGCCTGACCAGCACAGAAGTTCTGCCGATGATCATCAGTTAGGGAACATGCCTCAGTTTTTGCAATAAAACCCAGAATAAAATAAAATTTTAACACTTAGAAGATCTCATGTGATTCTTGACTAAGAATTTAAAGCAACCAGGAACAGTGCAGGCCAGTATGAAGCTCTCTGTATTTTAAGCTTTCAGGTGGTAAACGATCTGTTTTTTCTGGAGCATGTGTCTGTTGACTGGGTTTCTTATCCCTTTCTGTAATACTGTTCCTATCAGCAATGGTGCTTTATGCTGAGCCCAGTACTTGCTCAGGACTGGGAGAGTTTAATTAGTGACTACTCAGCGGCATAGAGAATATCACCTTTAGGAAAGCCAGGTGTTGATATTGGTCTGAGAGCACTGATTTGAGATACACCAAATTAACCTGACGTGCTGTCGCATTGTGACAATGTGAGCACTGGTAACTTCAAAGCAAAATGAGTTCGAATGTCGATGTATTGATAAATACAGTCTGAAAATCCTTCAACCTTCCAGTATTTGAAGGGGGCCTACAGCGAAGTTGGAGATGCACTCTTTGTCAGGAACTGTAGTCATAGGACAAGGAGTAATGGATACAAATTGAAGGAGAGTAAATTTAGGCTAGATATTAGAGAGAAGTTCTTACTGTAGGGATGTTGAGACACTGGCACAGATTGCCCATGGAGGTTGTGAATGCCTCAACCCTAGCAGTGTTCAAAGATTGGATAAGGCCTTGAGCAACCTGGTCTAGTGGAAGGTGTCCCTGCCCATGGCAGGGGCGAGTAGGATTGGATGATCTTTAAGGTCCCTTCCAACCCCTTTACATTCCATCAATGATTCTATGATTCATGTTAATAAAATACCAAGGGTGTTTCTTTTCAGATGAACAGGAACCTGGTAACTCTGCACGTGTGCAGACACGAAGAACTAGTTGAGTGGAAAGATGCCAGCTTATGACAGCTGAAGGCTTGACCCTGAATATTTAAGGGTATTATCCATGCTGGGGGGGGGAAAAAAAAAGCCAGTGGAAATTTCTTTTCCAGCTTGCTGCGCTCCTGATCTGGCCCTTACTCAAGTCCACTGAGTCATGGAGACAGGAATAATGGAAGAGAATGAGGACTCAAGCTGTGTGTTTGCTCCCAGGACATACAAAGTGAATTTTACATGGTTTGTGCATCCTGTTTTAACACAGTTCATGTATCCTGTTCATGTAAGGAGTTGTTCATGGAAGACTCAATCCATTACTGGCATTGAAAAGATCATAAATAGTAAATCATTCATTTCCTCTCCAAGTTCTGATTCCTAATGGTATAATTGCCAAAAAATAATATAATGAGTGCCTTAAAAGATTAAGCAATAGGTCAGATTAGCATAACATCTTTCCCGAATTGATGGCAAAATGCTGTGTAAAGCTGGAGCCACACCTTGAAACCCCCCAGACGGTGCTCGTGGGCCTTGCCAAAAACACAATTTCACACAGATTCTTCTGTTTCCCAGGTCACAGCTCTTTACCCTGTGATGGACAGGCTGAGCAAGGATCATGTACCTACAAATGTATGACCCACTTCATTATAACAGCCTGTTTTCTCTTGGACACACAGCCCAGTAGGAGCCATTATCTCATGCGCTATTATTAATGCAAAGACTTCAGCCTGTATCTGCACACAGCAGTGGATCTGCCTGGTCTCAAGAGTAGCCGTAACTAAGAACTCCAGAAGAAGGGATGAAACAGCCATGCTGCACAATCACACTGAGTTTGGCAATGGGAAGAAGAGATTTCTCCTTGATCCCACACGATGACAATCTTATATGATGGAAAATGAGCACTCGGAGTGACATACTTTTTATTGTAGCTAATGTAACTCGGATTTGTAAAGAAGGTGATTCTGCTATGTGACCATATTATCTAAATTGCTTTGTCGCCAACGCATAAAAAACTGAATATAAAATTGCCTGAACATAATTGAGTGCTGACTCACCCTCAGATTAGGGTAAACCATGCAGCGTTCCAGGGCATCTTGGAGCTTTCTATAACCTCACAATCCTATGTGAAATCTTCTGATTGATTTTTCTCCCCTCCAAGCAAACCTATGTTTCATGCTCCTATTTGAGGCTAGGTGCCACAAATCCAGCTGCTGTCACAAAGCATCTTCCCCCTGCTTCGTTATCTTGATCAATTTTCTGCTGAAACTCTCATCTTTCATCCTGGCTGGTGCAGTTGCCTCCCTTGTGATTATTCCAACTCCTGGCTCTCCATATTCATAGCCACTCTTCGAGCTCCAACTCGAAGTCTCTAGTTTCTAAGGCTACATAGCTGTGAAGGTTTTCTCACAAAAAGCTTTTCCATAAATTCTCACAGTTTCATTCCAGTCTAATCCAAGGCTGCATACACACATGACACTGCTCAGAGCAGACTTTTAATAAAACCACCTGCAAACATGAGCAAGAAAACACAGTCCCAAGTATTTTAAATGGCGCTTTTTAAAATTTTTTTTTCCTTGAAAATGGCCTCATATCACAAAAGTCCATTTGGAGATGTAACTGTGTGACTATCCTTAAAACCAGAACAGTTTTCAGGCTTTGAAATGTAAGTGTAAGAGAAGGGCAATTGTAAGAAGCAATGCCAGAGATCCGAGGTGAACTGAGCCATAGATACAGGGCAGAGAGCTCAGATTTAGCTGACTGTGGCAATAAGTCAAACCAGCACTTTTGCCTTGGGTGATCTCTGTTTCAACTCTCACTCAGGTGGAGCAGAAGAAAGGCCCTGACCTAAATAATTGGGAGAACAGCAATTATTAATCAGCAATCCCACCTACAAGGATTTGCAGATGTCAGCCCTGACCTGGAGGATCTGGGAGTAAAACAAGTCATGGAAGGGACAGAGCTTGGTTTAGTTTCCAGGTAGCAATGAGCATCTCCTTTCTGGCCAACCAACCTATTGCGTGAGCAGCTGCTGAAAATCAGGTAGGCAAGAGGCTGAAATTTGTTTCCTTTATATGTGGGACTGGTTTCATATCAGGTAATAACTCAGAAATGAAGGGTAACTTCAGCACACACATCAGGATTGGCTCAGAAACACTTATCCCTGCACAGCCCAACCTTGTTCCTTACCAGGAATTTTAGCTTTTGTTCTCTGGTAAATGCCTTGCTCCAAAGAGGGTAAATCTCATTTATCTCCAACTCTAGAGAGATGTTAATGGCACTGCTCCTTCATACCAGGAGACTGGGCATCTACTACCTAGAAGTTCTCTTCTGAGCTGGATCATATTTTCTCCAAGTACTTCCTTCCACAGAATAAAGAGAAACTCAATTGAAAAGTATTTCCAGTGATGAACCACTAAGAATAAGACTGATTGTAAAAAAAAACCCACCATAAATATGGTATTGGAGGAGTAAATCTAAAATTCAGAGCTAATCCAGAACTAGTTCAGAATCCAGCCAGAATTAAGGATCTGATCTCTTCTGGTTGATCTGCACAAAGGTTGTACCTTTGCAACATAAAGGCACATTTACAAGACATAATGAAAAAAAAGGAATCTCCAATGGTGAAGAAAGCAACACATTCTGAGAGAAAAAAATTACTGTCTGAAGCCTTCAAAGATGGCAGTGAAATACATAAAAGGATCGATGGCTTCCCCAAGCTTGTTAGGGTTGGTTGTTACTGCCAGCCCCGGCTGCACTTGACAGCTCCCTCTCACTGATACTGTCAGAAATGTGTTTTCAAAGGGGCAAAAAACAGATGCTCAAACCCAGTATTCCCATCCAGATTGTTCTTGCTAAATGTTTGACAGCAGCCTGTCCAAGTGACATTGGGGACAATTAATTGTTAATGTCCCCAGTTCAGCTGGATCAGGGAAGTGACTACATGACAAGGAAGAACATCATCAGGAAGAACCGAGGGAGGCACTAGGGGGTTTGCAGCAGGGGGAGATGTACGGGGTGTCTGCATCACAGCAGTCATGCCAGTGACTCCAACACTTAACCTCTTCATCTACAGCAACTGGTGGGTCATTTACAGCTGCCATTTACTGTTGGGGTGCTGGGAGGAGCGTGAGCAGAGCAGAGAGGCAGAGCACCCTCAGCTGAAAGCCTGAGCTAATTCTGCAATGAGCTAAGCCCTTGGATAGAAATTCTTCAAAGGGATGAGACCAGGCAGATTGTCACCATGGGCGTCTCGAAGCAGGCAATCAGTCCTCCCTTTAATAAATAGAAGAAGATACAAGATGATCAGGGAAGAGTACACTTCTTAAATGTGTTGGAAAAACAAGGCTGAAACATCTGTCATTCTTGATCTACAAAGCACTGGAGCTTCCTGAAGAAGCACTAATGCCTGCACAATCAAACAGGAGCAACTGTGCTGGTCCTACCCCGAGGCTTGTGCTCCAAACTATAACTAATGAGTGTAAAGGCCCTGACAAAAAAAGCTTCCACAGAATCCCTTTTCTAAGGCCTTTGATTTTACTGGAACATGCACAGCAGTAAAATTCATATAGCCCACGGGAAAGCCGTGTCCTGGCCTGACCCTGCCACAGAAAACAGCAAAACAAAGGGTCAGGGATTTGGGGTCACGTTTGGGGAGGATCCATGATTCAGCATGTCTCGTTCCTGGATCTCCTCTGGCTTGTCACGTAGTGAGGCAGCGGGGCAAACACCTGCAGCTCCAGGCTGCTGCTTCATTGCAAAGAGGTATGACCCAGGCAGCGACGAGCATCTGAGGAATAAATGACTCTCAATTAGGACAGTAGGTCAGAAAGAGCAAGATGATTCATATCCAGGACGTATTTCAACAATGCACAATAACACTCAGCAATTCTATTCAGCTTTGCTCCTTCAAAGCGCCCGCAAACACCGTCCTTCCCACGGCACTGGCAGGTAACAGGCGGTGGGGCTCCAAATGTATGCGGAGACCTGCGGATTCTTGGACTAACTGAGCTGAGCTGGGAAGAAATGGCTTCCAGGGTCCCTCCAGCAATAGGAAGGGATGAGACAGCTCTGTTCTGCTCACAGCATGGCACTGCTGGTCTAGGAATCAGGAGACATGGAGATTCACACCCCAAAAATTAATAAATAAGGTACCCGGAATTTACAGCCTCTTTGAGGGAGTGGTCTGTATGCAGTTTTCCCAGGAGTAAGCAACAGGTCGTGACAGATGGGGTTTAGGAGTGCTTGGCTCCTAGGTTAGTGCCCTGACAATGCCTCTGCTCAGCTGTGCAAATCGTATTTTACTTGCTTGACTGTGAGTTGCTGGGCAGTGGGATGTAATTTTCCATGCTTGCTGTTGGCACTCGGTTTTATCTTGACTTGTACTTTACAGTGCAAGCTCTGTCAACATTGTTTCACCTCTTAGAAAATAATAATTAAGGAGCCTGGGTGATAGGTATGCATTAGTACCCAAGAATTCATGGCCAGCTCTGTTTTAACCTAGTCACCACAGTTTACTACTCTGCAATAAGACATCATTTCCAGATTTACCTGAAGACTGGGATATCGGAAAAACTCAGGGGTGCCAGACATGTACTTGGTTGACTTTGATCTCTCTGAAGACAAATCTTTTAAAGTCTAGATCAAGGAATCTTTTAATGAAACAAAGAAATCATGCCACTTGTATCAGTTCCAGATATAAATAAATCAGCTAGAAATAAACAGGGGCAAGGCAAATGTAAAGGAGACAGCCACGCTCTGCAATGTCAGTCCAAAGTGACTGCCTGATGGATGATGGTATGACTGGCTCAGAAAAAAGTCAGTTTAAAAGTCTCGCTGCCAGCCATCTGGCAAATCTTCCAAGGGATATTGCTGTGAAATGGCACTGATTTGGTACCTGGTTTGCATTTCCTGCTATCAAGGCAGTCTATTTACTTTCTAAATGTGGTGAGGAAATCTCTACTCAGAGCCTCTCCTTAGGGACTCGCCCTCCCCACAGCCAGGTCACTGTTCCCTCCTGCCACCACTCTGCCATGTATGCGTAGTCTTATCCCAGGGTCGTTTGGGTTGGAAAAGACCTCTGAGGTCACTGAGTCCAACTATTAATCCAGCACTGCCAAGGCCACTAAACCATGTTCCCGAGTGCCACATCTGCATGTCTTTTAGGTACCTCCAGAGACAGTGACATAGTGACTCCACCACTGCCCTGGGCAGCCTTTTCCAGTGCTTGACAGCCTTTTGGGTGAAGAAACTTTTCCTTATATCCAGTCTAAACCTTTCCTGGCACAACTGTCACAAACTCACAGTATGGTTGGGGTTAGAAGGGACCTCTGAAGATCATCAAGTCCAACCCTGTGCTAAAGCTGGTTCATGCAGAGCAGGTTGCACAAAGTAAAGATATTTTTTTAAAAGCTATTCCCACAGTAAAGGTGCTGTTAGACACTTAGAGGGTCACTAAGACATGGAGCAGACCTGACTCCATTGAGGCTGCTGCAGACACAGGGCCTGTTCCCAACTCAGAGATGCTGTTCCCTTGTGCTGCAGGGGAGGCAGAAATTCACAGCACTGGGATTTATAGCACATCCATCCTTTTGCTCCAGAAGCATCATTACTTCATGCTTGGAGCTGAAGGGCAACATTTCGTACTTCTAAACAGTATGGGGCTTATTTTCATAACTGAGTCATTTGGACTCTGTGCCCCAGAAGGCAACAGTAAATATTACCACTGGCCATTTCATAATATGCATAAAGTGATAAAAATTTAGCATCGCTTAAAAAGAAAATCCTTGTCCATTTCGTGAAAACTAAATCTATCTTTAAAGAACAGGCTGCCTGGACAGATATTAATGATTTTTTCCCCCCTGTTTCTCCAGCTCCTCCCATCTGGTCCATAATCAGATATAATTGAGTCCATGACCCTCCTGAATTGCGATGAAGTGTGATGGCTTGTGGCCATAGAACTGAGAGTCCCAGCAGGCAGAAAACCCCAACACGCCACCTGAGAGGCAGCTGGAGATCCTATCTGGTGACCAGACACTCCTGGGTTGTAACATGGACTCAGTAAAAGCTATTTTCAGCTTAAATGATCTTTGATACTGAAACTGGAGTTAACCTGGATGGTGAGCAGAGGAGATCATCTGCTCTGCGAAATAAACCTAGGGAGAAGGGGGAGGGCGGAGAGTGGGAAGATAACAAAGGAGAGGGATTCTTTAGGGAGAGGAATTAAATTGAAAACATGCACTGGTGGAAAACGGAATGCAGGAAAAATGATGTTGCATCTCCCCATCGCTGCTGCTCAGATCCCTGTCCCCCCTCAACTGCCAGCCATGTTTGTCATTTGTAATTCTCAGCCTTCTTAGATAGATGGGGCTAAGCAGCAAAAGCTGCCTCACAGCAGCTCGCCTCACCTTTGCTACAGCCACTTTGGTTAGGTTGTTAATAACGATTTTATTCCAATTTCACCATGTGCAGCAGTAACAAGCTGCTCCAGGAGATCTTTACAGGACAGTGGACACCAGGGAAAGGAAATAATTACAGCATTTCCACCTATGGCAGTGTGCTCCAGAGCAGGTTTAAATAGATCCATAAGTGTTTGTTCGCTTAAAAGTTCGGCTCAGCTGCTTTCTCAATTGCCAGCAGCAGAATTAGTGGATGGGTATTTTTTCTTTAAAAGATCATCTACTAAATATCATCCTCCCTTCTTCCAGATTGGAAGTAGCATTCAAAAAGTTTCAGTATTTTTACCAAAACCAGATGTTGGGTGTATAAAAGTACGGGCAGTTTTTCAAAGCCATTCTATTTCTTCGGGAAGGGAGGGATAATTAGATCAGAAGACTCAATTCAGCTTCAGAACAGAGGAAATTGATGGGAAAAAAAATACAATTCGTATTTCATTCACTTGGTGCATCCAAAAAATCTCTGGACTGATGCTTGCAAAGAGTAACTCCCTTTGGAGTCCCACCATGAGTTTTGAGAAAGCAGTTGCTAAAGTGTCTGAAAACACCCTGTTTCTTGTCCTCTGCTCTCTGAAGAGCAGACGGGGCACAACACAATGCCCAGCTGGGATGGTCCTGGGGTCCCAGCAGGTTATGGAGATCCATCTGTGAGCTGGACAGTGGACACTTGCATCCAGCTTGAGCATCCCGGAAATAACTTATGAGACACAAAGAAGGTTTGGGAGCCTCTCCTGAGGGCCCAGTGGTGTGGGAGCAAGAGGAGCCCAGCGTGGGTGGCCACGTGGGTGCCCTGGGCCTCTCTCCTGGAGCAGCTCTCCCAACAGCTCCATCTACCCGTGGCTCCGAGCCCAAAGCTCTGCCAACATCCACCTTTCCCTGCACCAAATCCTCTAAATAATCTTGCCCGCTGTGGGCTCGCAGAAATGCAATAAACGTGGTTTGTGTGGGCTCCTCGGGAGCTCAGCTGATGGACCCGTTGGAATGGCTTTACCAGGGCTTTCTGGGCAAATTGGCCCTTCTCTGCCTCTGGCCTCCTGCGTTAAAGCCTCACCTCGCACTCTGGAATAGCACAAAGCACCTACCCTGCGCTGCCTATTGTTCAAGCTGCAGGTGCTATATATAACCAAACAATAGCTAACAAACAAAAGACATTTTAAGTGGTTTGTGGTGTCTGTTGAGCACCAGCTGCCCTTTTTGTGTTCTACTGTGTCTTCAGTCCTGATGCTCAGGTCTCTTGGGTCCCATTCAGCTGCAAAAGCCCAAAGCTGCAGTGAGAGGAACAAACTAATCTGATAGGGAAATAAAACAATTGATGACTCATAAAAACCAAAGGGACAGATATTTGAAAAGGAAAATAGCAGAACAGATTCAAATCTAATTGTGAGTCCTACCACAGGAGTGCCGTAGGAGCAGCGAGTTCCGCCACGTCCTTCCACTCGTGCCCTCAGCCAACTTCCCCGGAGCCAAGACTCAAACCTGTGGTTCCAGGTAGCCTTAATAAGGTTTAGATCTCAATTAAACCACTCTTCTGCATGCCTGGGGATGTGATTCAGACCTCCAGTCTTGTGGCGTGTGTCAGCCTTGGGTGCTTCAGGCTGTGCTGAAGCATCTGGAGGTGCATGTTTGTGTGTCCCAGCCCAAAGCCCTGGGACAGAGCTGGGAGCTCTGCTGGAGTCTGAGACAGCCCAGGGGAGGGAAGGAGCTGCTCCCAGGATTTCCATGGGCAGTTGGCTCCAAAATCAACTCTTCTGGAGGCACAAGCCACTAGACAGCACTGGGATCTGTGCGTGGCTCTGGGAGAGGAGGACGAGGGGCTGAGCCCACTTACCCGAGCGCCCACCTTCCCCTGGAAGGGCAGTGGGTGCAATCAGCTGCTGCTCCTGGGGGAAGGAGCACCCCCAGACTGGCTCAGACACCCCTGTGATGGGAACTGAGGGGGTCAGTCCTGGGGCTGATGAGACTCCCTCCTGTCCCTGCTGGGGGGCTTGGGGCTGTCACCTCCCCAGTCCCTCCTCTCCCCCAAGGCAGCATAATGAGGCCAGCGGAAACAGAAGTCGAGAGATTTACTTTACTCAAGGATTCCTATTCAAAGCTACAGCTATTGACAGATTTTTTCTATTCCTACGCTCAGCGGAAGCTGATAGTATTTATTAAGCTGATCTCAGGCACCAGAGCTGGATCCCAACTCCAGATATGCAGGCAATCATCAGAGCCTGTTATGTTTGCATGAATATACTAATCCTGCCTCTGCTTTCTGAATGCATAAAGTGATGTATAGGACCATTCATCTATGATAGTCTTCTAGATGGCTGCAGAGGGCGAGACAGTATTTTTAATATGGAGAACTCCATGGCAAGCTATTTTAGTCCCCTAGGATCATTAGCATTTTTGAATGTCTGAGAAGCTGCTAACATTTATAAGACACTACAACCAAGATTTATTCTCCCAAATGGAGGAAGAGCTCATATTTTTCACATACACTTTAGATATTGATAATTTTCTCATTTTCTGATATGACAGGGCTTGGGGATTTTTTTCCCCGTTGAGACAAGATGACTGACAGAAGGGGATGAGAATTTCTCATAAAGAGAAGCAATGCATTTTTACACAGCCAAGGCTGGAAGAAAGCAATAATTGTCCTAATATGCAGGCACAGCCCTCCAGAATGGCTGATGATTTGTTTCAAGAGTCAGTCGCCACTGACCAAAATTCCAGGCATGTTTTCCCAAGCCAAGATGGGAGCTGAGGTCGGTTTGAACAAACCCTCCTCCTTCTGCCCACCTGGTGTGCTGCTGTTGGGTGGGCAGACTGCTGGTCCTGGGTGGGTGTGGTGCCAGCCTGGGACACCCTGACCATGGTGGATGCAGAGCAGCAGAACTTCACCAACACCTCTGCCATGGTGGGTCCTACCTGCTGTCACAGAGGTGGCACTCAGTACACATTTAGTTCTGTTTTGGGGTCATTCTCATTTTATTTGGCTGCTTGGAGTGCCCAGGGGGCTTTGGGCAAAAGTTAGAGCTGCCACTGCAGGCTCCATCTGGAGTTTGTTTTAAAAAAACAACCGAAACAAAAAAACCCCCCAAACCCAAGTCAGAGACGCTGCCTCCAGCACTTGGGCCAGGACAAAACCTTGGAGCAGCAGGGATGCCCACCCTCAGGGTCAACACCTCTTCTGTCCCCCTAGACCAGCCAAGCAGCTTTGCTTTCTGCAGGGAGCCTCTGGAACCCTCCACTTTTCCCATGCTTGGCCAAATCTTGCAGGGTTGTAGCTGGTTCACTGGTGCACACAAGCCAAAATTTACCCCCCTCTATCTGCTTTCCTCCCAGCCTCCTCTTCCAGCTGTTCTCTCTCTCCTCTCACTATTTGCATCTCTCGTTCTCTGCTGTTCCTAAGAGCTTCTATCTATGCCAAGTCCCATCCTACTCATCGCTCATTAAACCCCAGACCTTGTGCAGAGCTTTTCTGCATTGATCTCCCAGCCGGCTTTTGTCTCTTTGACATCCAGGCTCTCTTTGTTTGTGCTTTGCGCTCTGGATCTGGGAATTATTCTGCTTCTATTGATGTATCAGATCCAGGCCCTGGTATTTTATTGAATTCCTTGGGATATCTTCTGCTTGGCAGGTCCGGAGGTGGGTACAGCTGCTCCCTGCACCAGGGGTGCTGCCAAAGCCTCCAGAGGCTCATGTGTATCATAAGCAGTAGGAAACTTATCCTGTGCTAGATACTGGCTTGAGAGAGACATTATCCCTGGCAGATACCAGCTCCAGAGAGGCATTTTTCCATGGCATCCCCACCCAGGAATAGATCCTGACTTCATCTAAGAGAGGAGCTGGAGCTGATTGTACAGGGCTGGGCTGGTTGCTCGAAGGTGGCACGGCCACAGTGAATGGGCAGAGGTGACCCCTGCCATACCCGTGGTGTCCTGCCTGCTCCTGCTCATTTTCTCATGGAATGTTTTGCTCTCCTGATGCCCCGGATCAGTATCTTGATAGAAAGCTGTGGATCTGAGCAGCCCCTGCCAGCAGCGGGTGCTCCCTGGAGCAGGAGGGGTCCCAGAAGGTGTGCTCTAAGCAGATCTCTCATTTGGAAAACTAGATGGTATTGGCTATTTATAAACGTCAGCTCAGAGCAAGGCAAGGCCAGCTGGAAAATCCACCACCAGCGTGAGGGAAGGGGCTGAGTGAGGAGCAGAGCATTGAGGGGTTTCAGCCCCAGATTACAGGGCAGCCGTGAGCAAGTGGCTTTGCCTTTTCTTTTTCCCCTCCTACTGATTTAGTTTGGAAGCATTTCAGAGGGCACTTTCTTCTGTTAAATGGTGATAAAACCCTGGGCTCAATAACTGAGATCTGCTGTCTGGCGTCGGAGCAATATAAATAACAATAAAAGAAACAAAATAGTGGTGAGTCAGGCTGGTTTTGAGCTGGAAAAACATCAGTTATCCTTATTACTCACCAGCTCTGTCATCTTCTCTGGGGGACCCTGCCGGCCACTGGCGAGGCTGCAGCCATAGAGAGGCTGTATTTAGCTCAGGCCCTCCTAGAAATGGTTCTCCCTGAGGTTTTTGGAGGGTCAGTGGTTGCATATCCACGTCATCAGGACCATGAGTGTGAGCAGCCTTTCTGTGGAGCCAAAGCCCTTTGCAGGTGAGCCCATGGGGAACCACAGGGCTGAAGACACAACACATCATGGAAAGGCCACAGTCCACGGGGGAGCTGGAAAATCCTTGAGACCTGTGTCTTTATCTGGGTGGAAAAAACAGGAGGGAACCTGGAGGGGGATCATCCTGTCCTCAGCTCTGGCTGTGGTCACCCATGGGTTCCTGAGTGATGTGCAAGCCGTGGCTCTGTCATGACCCTCAGGGCATCATCGCAACAGCCCGATGCATCCGAAACATGCACGAGAGGCCAAGTCCAGCTGTAAGTTGATTTCTGCTATCAGGACTCATATTTATTAATTTGTAGCCCATTTGCTTTCTTTTGGCACCATTTTTCTCTGCAAGTGAAAAATTTCCCCTGAATCACAGCGTGTTATTTCCACTTGTCAAGATAAAGGTTAATGAAATACCAGTAACTGCATCACAAATCCAGCTCTGTATCTATCCGGGATTTTATATGGCAAGTTATACTGCACAGCCTGTTCTTAGAAAAGGCGATGATTAGAAAAAGCAAAATGGTCAGAGGTCAAGAAATTCATGGTTTGAGCAGCTGAGCCTCTGCCCTTCACTCCTCACCTCTCGCCCGTGGGACAAGGGAAAAATCCTCCTGGAACTGGCACAAACAATTGTGGGATGAGATTTCCTGCAATATACAAGATTCTGCAGGACTGCGGTATTTAAACAGCATTTTCCTTTGAAAACGTCATCTGCCTCTGGATAATGGTTACTTGGATATTTATACCCTATGTAAATAATACATAAATACACCAATACCATAGAATTGTAGAGTTGGAAGGGACCATTGAGTCCTATAAATATATATAGGATTTAATAGCAGTGTAATGCTGTAATAGACATATAGATGTCTTCAAAGAGACTTGCACCAGAGGCACAAGGAGAATTTGGCATAGTCCCTGTAACGAGTTTTTCATGCCCCAACCACATGGGGCTGTCCGAAGGGCACTCCGTGCCCAGGGACTGGGGAGCTGAGGCCAATTATACCATTGCCAAAACCTGAGACCAATTATACCATTGCCAAAACCCCTTCAAGATCTGCCGGCACGGGGTCGGACCCCAACTGAAACACGTGGAAACACGGAAGATGTCCCCATTCAGCAGCAGTGTGGGCACGTGAGCCTTCAGGAAGGAAGGGAGGAGCTGCTTTGTTTTCTTCCTCGGGAAGGGATGGGGTGAGTGTCAGAAGCTGCCGTTTGGGATGACTCAGGAGATCGGCATGGGGCGGTTTGCATTAATACCGGCTTGAACACATGCCAAAGAGGATTTCCAAAATTCACAGCCAGTTATTTCTTGTCATAGAATTAAGAGATCCTATAGCCTGTTCTTCCACTCCGAGGCATGCGATCAAAAGCCTGCGGAGATTATTCTGAGGAGGTTTGTTTGTTCTGTAAATATGTTTTAAAAATCTTGAATACAGATGACTAAGTTCTGAAAAAAAAGAAAAAAAAAAAAACCAAATAACTTCTAACAGAGCAAACGCTCTCACAGAGAATCTTATCCCTCCTTGGAGGTGGATTAAAAAGCATTGTTATGAAATCCCGCTGCAGACTTTATTATGGGCTAAATCAAAACACCGTGGAGTTTCTGGAATTCAGATCTGAAGTTCAACGTTTCAGCCCATATGCTCCATATAAAAGTAAGATAAAGAAAGGGATGTACTTTTTCTTCCTTTTGATATGCAAAGATTCAGATGAAATGCTTACTTTCCAATTTGCTTTTTCAGTTGAAATTCGCTAGAGATCATATCAACGTGAAATACCCTGTGAAGCCCAAGGAGCTCCTGAAATGATGGATGACATCAAGAGCCAAAAGAAGGTGTACAAAGCATCTGCAGAAAGGGATCCTTAATCACTCTGTGAAGCCTGTTGATTTGTTGCCAACTACTTAACTTAAAGCTTGTGTTGTCATATATCTAACTTTAAACTTTAATGAAGCAGTTGGAGAAAGGAAATCTCTGTTAAAAAATTCAGTCCTGTCCCTTCAGCTGCAGTGTGAGCAATAACACGCTTTGTTGGATACTCTCAGCAAGTCCCTTGTTAAAACAGTAGCACCAGATGAGATCTGATTTTCCTGATATTTGTAGGCTCCAATGCAAGAAGAAGATTTTATGTATTCTTGAAAAATATTAAAAACCCCAACAACAACAGTGCAAGCTGCCCCCCCCATGTTATTTTCTAGACCTCTTTCTTTCGCAAGTGTTTTACTGTAGAAATTGAATATCAGTACTATTTTTATTTTTTAAAAAATCTTTTGCCCACTAGATGGCTGTAATTGTTATGGCCATGCTTAATTTTTGGTATCAAATTCCCATATTTGGCACAATCTATTCTTCCTTTTTTGCTCTTCTGCAGCACATGCTCTCGCTCTCCAGTGTGGCGTTTGAAGTGATGGGCTCCTCACTTTGCAAATTTCCGCTGTTTTTACAAAACTTAGGTGTTCAAAATGGCTACTGTTTGTTTCACTGTTTGAGGCACAGGAAGACACCACCATTTTGAAGGATAAAGTGGGGATTCATCTTCCATTATTGAAAGAAATACTTTGTTTTCTGCTAATACAAGGAATGGTCAAAGGCTCGGAGCCCTTCGGAAAGGCTTCCCAATAGCATGGCATTTAATGGAAGCAGTTTGTGATCACTGTTGTAGCACAAAAACATTGTATATCTGATGAAGGAGAGCCCAGAAGGCAGGATTGAGCATCTCCCCCATCCTAGATTCAGCTGAGGAACTGATGTGAAGAAGAAACAGGATCTGCTGGAAGGAAAACTCAAACGATGTATCACAGGGAATACAATTTCCCTGCTGTTTGCACAGGCTCTAGGCCAGGAGCAGGAGTGGGTCTGGGTAGTGGATTTACAAAGTGTTTGCTGGCTGTGGTTCCTTGTGGCCACAGTTTTCCAGAAGCTCCATGCAAAGGGAACGACTCTGTAGGCTCATGTGCAGAGAACCACTTTGCTGCTTCAGCCACTGAGCAGGACACCGATGGTTCCTCCGAAGAGAAACACCTCAATATAAACATCTCCATGTGTTTGACAGCTCTCGACTGCAAGATATGGAAAGGGAACTGGCTGTCTTCTTTTTTAAGTCAAACACAAATTTTAAGCAGTGTGCAGAGACATTCGTAGGAGCTCTCCACTAAGTGTGAGCCAGTGCGGGTTCAGCGAGGCGCCGCTGCAGCCCCTCCACGGTGCAGGGTGCTGCCAGCAGCACAGAAATCTGCCCTCGAGGGGAATTATGGCTTATTCAATGAGGAGTTTGCCCCTGAGTTCAGCACTGCACCAAAGGGGCAATGAGGGGCCATCACGTTTCATGAGGCTTAAGTGCAACTTCTCCATGAAGGCTCTTCTCAAGAGGGTTTGCTCAGCTGGATTGTGGTTGGGGCAGTGCCTGTGCCTCAGTTGAAATCACCCCACACCAAGCTCTGCAGATCTTCTGGAAGAGAAGAGAGAGCACCTCTGGCAGAGGATGTGCCGTGATTAGATTTGGTTTAGCAGAAATTCAGGACTGCTGTAGTGTGCCAGTTTAATACCAGTCAAGTAGATAATTTCACTTATTGCTCACTCTTCCAGAAATACCATGTCAAGGCGCTTGGAAGGTCCAGCTGCAATCAAACCAGTGCCTCTCTCCGCTTTACCTGAATTTCTTCCTAACTCTGTGTAACTGAGCACCCTCTTTCTGTGTGTACACAAATAGGTCCCTGCCAGCGTGTGAGTCCCCCGTGCCGTGGGTTGGTCAACCAGAGGCTGGTCCCTGCCTCTCCAGATCAGCACCGGGCGTTGTCCCCGCCTCCACCTTGACCTTGGCCTTATCATGGTGGGTGTGGGGATCTGGTTTGTCTTCTGTCCTTCCTGGCACATGCAAATCCAGCCTACTTGGGTATTTAAATCGAGTTCATTGCCATGCTTGCTGAACACCTTATAAACTGATATTAATCAAGAAAGAATAATGAGCCTTCACATTCCCCTAAGTTGTAAGTAAGGACAAAGTGCTCAAGTAAAACATCTCTCATTCTAAATGGGTCTTTATTTCTAAGTCTTCTGCATCAACAAAACAGGATAAACACTCTGAGATGAATGGATGAAAAGACCAAGTACTGCTCAGGAAGAGTGACATCTGTTTTACCCTCTCTTCCTCATCTCTTCAAAGTAATTCCTGACATCATCCTTTGAAACAATCTGAGTAAGTCCCTAAAACTCAAGACTTCTTTGAGATGCTCTGACTCACCGACTTTTCGGTCTTTCTGTGTCTACAGTGAATCTTGCTCAACAGGTTGAACCAAAATGATCTCCCTACAAACAGTCTGCAAATAGATCAATTCCATATCCCGTACCAAACATCCTACCTGAAGCCCACCGAATAAATGGATGTCTTTGCTATAAAATTATAAACCAGAACTCCATTTAGCATCATACCCATATAGGTTTGAAATAATTTAGCTTTCAGCACAGAGTTTTCAGCATTGCAATAACAGCAGTATAAATAGCCACAGTCTCTGAGCATTGCAAAGGACAGGGATTAAGGTCAGCAGCCACACTGCAGTGGTTTGCCTTTGAAGACTATTTGGAGCAGACTGGGGAAGGTACAGGGTATGTGAGGCTCCAACTCAACCGTGAGGGGGTTGTGGGTGCCTTATGTTTTCCAGCAATCACTCGGGAGGGATTTTAACAAGGAGCAAATGTATGAAAACCTGCAAAATACTTCTGAATAACAGAAGCTGGCTTGCAGAGAGGCCAATACTGGTTCAAGACCATGGCACCTGCTCCTACAGATAGCCAAGCTCTCTCCAAGCTGCGTGTCCCAGTGGAGCACACCCCTCGGGGCTCACCCTCCATCCGTCTCACCTGCACAAAGCAAACCACATACCCCAGGGCTTTGCTGGGCAAACAAGTCACCCCTGAGAGACCAGCACTGGAGAGAAATAGAGGAGGAGCTGCAATGGGCGCTCCTCACCTCATGTGACTCGTCCTGGAAAGACGCTCGAGTATTTTTAAAGCTGACAGAGGGCATGTTTAGATTAGATGTCAGGAAGAAATTCTTCCCTGTGAGGGTGGGCAGGCCCTGGCACAGGGTGCCCAGAGAAGCTGTGGCTGCCCCAGCCCTGGAAGTGTCCAAGGCCAGGTTGGACAGGGCTTGGAGCAACCTGGGCTGGTGGAAGGTGTCCCTGCCCATGGCAGGGGGTGGGACTGGATGAGCTTTAAGGCCCCTCCCCACCCAAACCATTCCATGACTCTCCTTGGAATGTGACACACATGACATTGAAATGTATTCAGCTGCACCAGAGACTGTCTGAATTGTGCTAGAGCTACCGGACTGGAGTCAGAGAGCTGGAGGAAGCCGTGGAGGCTGAGGACAACCACGTTGGGTGGGATGGCTGCTCACTTTCTCAGGCTGAGGGCTGGGGCACTCTCGCTCCCAGATCCAGAGCGCCCACAGCCAGTGGGAACACTCTCTCTGACACCCCTGGCATCGGACAGGGCCTTGGGGTGGGTCACAGGCTTTCCCAGAAGGGACGTCTGCCACCTTCATTAATCTCATCTGGGGATTGCTCCGAAACAAAGCGTTTCGTGAGCCTGAACAAAAACGCCGGGGAGCGCTCGGCAGCGAATTCTTTTGCGTGCTCCCTTTTTGTTTTGTATGATTTCCAACATTTCTGGCAAAAACATTTCCTCTGACTGTTTTCCTTCTAGAAACAGCCTCTTCCAGACAGGGCTGCTCTGCCACTATTTAGCTGGGTAGACACGAGGCTATTTAAAACACAGAGCTGGAACATTAGCGAAACACTTGTCTCATTCCAAGACAAGCAGGGAAGGGGCGGGTGCGCATCGCCGGGCGCAACCTTGCTCGTCCTCGGGAGGTTTATGCCTGCGTCATGCCGACTTGTGCTGAATTTAAGGCTTCTGGGGATGAAGCCTGTGACAAAATCTGACGAGATTTTTTAGAAGCCGCTCGTTCCCAGCCTTGAGTATTTATGATTTTTGGCCGCTGGCTCTCGCGCACTTTGCGGTCAGCAGTTTAATTATTTACCAGGCTATCCACAGCACCGCTCAAGCAGCAACCATCCAACCCGACGTTTCGATAATGCGAGGGTAATTGGGTTATTTTATTTTTTATTCCCTTTCCCTCCCACCAGCTCCAACCCCCTATTCTGCTGGGAGATGCAGAGTCATAGCTCTGCTGGCTTGGCTTCCCGCCACCTCGCTGCTCCTTTAAAACCCCATACCTCCCATTGAAGGAACTCGGTGTCCTGTTCGCCAGGAGGACGTCAATGTTTCTATGGAAACTCTTCCCAAAGATTCTCGCTCGGCGCTGCCGCTGCTGCGTATTGTATGACCGGCTTTGTACACTGCAATTCATTATCGAGGCTGTGACGAAAAGGGAGCAGTTTTCTGCCCAAAGGGAAAAAGCATTAAAAAAAAAAAAAATCCAAACAAAAAACCCCCCCGAAAACACTAAAAGCCCCCCACCTTAGTATTAATAAAATAAGCCACTACAACCAAAGGTGCTAAAGCTGTTTGGTATTTGAACTATGAAGGGAATCTGCTCGCCTGTGCTTCTTGCAATGAAAAATACCCTTTCCTGAATAATTAGCTCAGCTGAAGAGGCTTATAAATTCTACGTAAGGTCCTTTTTCTTCCGAGTAGCTGAGGGAAAATTTTCCACCTCTCAACGTTACAATCACGATGATGGATGACTGTCACGTTGGTAACAAATGGGCCTGAGCAGGAGCCCTGCATTGAGTGCAGGGGAGGCTCAAACCCAGGCTCAGATTTTGCATTTGAATTAATGTCTGCAAAGGGGATGCAGAATTAATAGGCTGAAGGAAGATTCACAGTAATTTCCCATTTGCCTCAACAACAGGAAATCTCTGTGACCAATGGAGAACATGTTGATGCTGTTTATGTACATGTCCCTCACTAATGATGTCCAAAGGTGACCAGATCACTCACCCCTCTGCAGAGTAGCTCCGAGCATTGTGTACCAGAAACACAAAAGGTCTGGATTTCCTTCCCAGCTCTGTCACAGGTTTGCTCTCATTTTGTATGCAGATGTAACTGTTAACTCTGAAAATCTGCATTTCTAGGTGCTGCTCTGAAGGAGTCGGGGACCTGATTTTCTTGACTCCCACTGGACCACTGGCAGGCTCTTGACATCTCAGGCAATCAGACTGCAGGTGTCCCAAAGCAGAAAGCAGATTCCTCAAAATCAAGGTGCTCAGCTTGTGACACCTAACCCAGCAGAGGTTTGAGGTCTCCTGAAGAAAAACATCACGTTCATCTCCTATGCTGGGAACCAGCGCTGAGTAAAAACCTGAGTAAAGATGAGGATGAGGGGAGACAAGTGTTTTATTTTTAAACCTTATGAATTTCTGAGTAGTTATGCTTTGTCGCTTTCCTGGGGAGGAAGGCAGGGTTGGGCAGATCAGAATTTCCAACTCTGCTCACTCCCTGATACCCCACTAAAGACTTGTATTACCTTTAATTGATGTTTCTGAGTGCATCCTCATTGATTTACTCCAGCCGCGCTCTTTATGCAGGGAACATTCTATTCTCAGAGCGTAATCTAGACCCATGCAAACAATATAGATGTTTCCTGATAACATAATTTAGAAAGAGGAGATGTAATTACTGCCTATGCTCAATGCACAGCATCTCTGTGCTTGCCAGAGCCCTGCAAACCCGTGACCCCTTTCAGAATCCATACACGGGGAAAATCCCAAATCCTTCAATGTGGTTCTCATTTTGCTGTTTCCAGCTTATTAAATATGCTGGTCCTTGTGCCTTTGATTTTAACTTCCTAAGGATAGCTCATGCTGAAATTATTTAGAAGGCTCTCAAAGGCTCTTAGATGAAATTCAGGGATCATTCCTGCGGAAATGTGTCTGTTCGTGGAAGAGGGGACAGCAGCAACGTGGGCATCTGCTGTGGAGGACTGGGAAGGGGACCCAGCAAGTTCTCCCTGGGCTAACTTCTTCTTTTAAGAAGTGCGACAAAGCAGGTTCTTGTTAAGGACTTCTCTTAAAGAGAGGAGAAGAGGAGGTTGGACCTCATCTGACCTGCTCCAAAACCAGTCGGCTTGGCTGTATGCAGTGCAACTGCTGTGATTTAGGATGTGTAGCTGGAGTGCTTTTGTCTTACAAATCGTCCCATAACGCTACGTTTCATTGTCTCCTCTCTGATGGAAGGATATACAGGGTGAGACGGTACAATCTGAATTTTCATCTCTAGGGTCAAATCTGTCTCAGTTCAGTAGTGCCTGGAAAGCATTGCCCTGCAGAGGGGTTTTATGTGAAATAAGCACATGTCCCTCCACGGCACGGTCAATCGAGATCCATGGCGTGGAAAAACCAGCACTGTAATTGCTCCCTGTATCAGCTGCCTCAGGAAAGAATAAAATAAAATAATAAATAAATAAGAATCAATGGCTGAATTGGCCCTGGAGACTGAGGCACTCTCCTCTCATTTAAAGAGTGGTCCCTCCTGCACACTTTTCCACATTGCAAAGCCACCACATAATGGAACAATTCAGCTCAACTGCCAGCCCTGGCTAAAATAGCCCGGGAGCCGCCCGGTGCGATAGGGGAGGTGTTGAAGGTCAGCCTGAGGTGCTTGGCAGGACTGTCAGCAGGAGCCATGCCCACACTAAGAGAGTTTTTCAAATAACTTCAGCGAGTTCAGAATTAGCTGGTAACCCTGATGCAACAGGTCAGAGTGAAGCCCTTTCGTACTTTGAGTTCCTGCTCATCAGGTATCCTCCCCGTGTTCTGCAGCAGAGTGGCAGCGTCTCTGTTGGCATGGATGGTTAATGGTTGGGTACATGCTGGGTCTGGGACCCCCCATCAGAGGAGGAGGCCCAGCTCTGCAGTCTTGTTCCTTGCTGGCATCTGATGGAGCCTGAATTTAATTTGCCTTATGATGCTGGGTAAAGACCCAGATAAAAAGCATTTACTGGTTAAAAGTCTTTAAACATGGTCCCGAATAGGTATTAAGAATCAAAGCTCCGTATTGTAATTGCATGTAATTATCTGCATTGGACGTGAGGGGAGCAAGAGTTGAGTTCAGCGACCACTGCGATTAAGAGGGCGCAAGGAGAGACCACCTTGAAGGAAAATAACAGCAACCAAACACGTTGTGAGCCAGCAGAAAACACAATCACAGAGGAACCACTTCACAAAATGGAGAGTAAATACCTCGGGCAGCATTAATCCTGTTGTCTTTGTATCGCCGTGCAGCCTCCCAAATCCCATGTCTGGTGGGACTGGACAGCCCAGAGGGTTCAGGTTAATTCTGCAGAATAAGCAAAGTCTAAACCATAGAGCTCATGACATAACAGTGTCACCCTGTTCATGATAAGGAACCAAACTGAAGTTGAAGTTGTTAGAAAAAAGCCATTTCTAATAAGGCAGAAGAGCGACAAAATCGATGACAGAGGAACTAGAGGTGAAAGCTGAGAAAAAGAGATATAAATACATTTATTTTTAAACACTTTAATTTAAAGTCACAGGAAAACCATTCAGTGTGTGTCCTGGGGTTTCTTTAAACAGGGAAAGAAGATTAAAATACTAATCTCTACCAATTTCCATGTGCAGCAGCAAAAATGAGCGTGGCTCGAAAGACTGACCTATGAGAAAAGATTAAGAGCAGCTAAATTTGTATAGCTTGGCTAAGCAGCAACCGCGAGGGATGCGCTGGGAGGGTGCAAAACCAGAGAAAAGGGAGTATTATTTGGAAAGACAACAGAGTTAGGGGATGAAAATGAAAGAAAGGTCAGGCAGAATGGTAGAGGATTGTCCTCTAAGACTCTGGCCTGTAGCTTAACTAATGAAGGCCATGACACTGAGCATATAAACACAGGGATGAACTGGAGCTGGTGTGAGGATCGGTGGATGCCACCAGTGACCTAAGACACTTCTTTTCTTGAGTTTCCAAAGCAAATCACCTTTAGAAAAGTGACAGCTCAGCTCATACTATAAATCATTTCTTCTCAAGCTCAGCATCCAGTGGCCACCAATTGGTTCTTAAAATCTTGAGCGAAAAATAAACCCCAAGGAACAATCCTGTGCTCCGAGGGAATGGACAAGCTAATCTAATACATCTTTGTCATCTCTGGTTTCCATGACAGTTGCATAATCAGACATTTATGTAAGTAGAGGTTTCCTCCTTAAATAGCAGCCTATGATCTCATCTGCACCTACGGTATAACCCATTTGAATGGAAATGATGTGCCAGTCATGTGTACAACTAATTTTTTAATGCTTCTCTCTTATTTTTATTTATTTATTGTGGCAATTCAGCCTGGAGAGTGCTGCTCCCAGATGACTAACCCTTCTTGTTGTGGTCTTCTTGTGGAGCACAAATAGCCCCAGTCCCCAGGTCCGATGAACGGCCGAGCTCCACGTTTCCTCAGCGATTCAGACTGAAAAGTGAAGTGCAGCACCTGAGCCTGTTGCCTTCACAGAATCACAGAGTGGCTGGGATTGAAAGCGACCTTGAAGATCATCCAGTCCCACCCCCTGCCATGGGCAGGGACACCTTCCACTAGCCCAGGTTGCTCCAAGCCCTGGCCAACCTGGCCTTGGACACTTCCAGGGATGGGGCAGCCACAGCTTCTCTGGGCACCCTGTGCCAGGGCCTGCCCACCCTCCCAGGGAAGAATTTCTTCCTGGTATCTAATCTAAACATGTCCTGTGTCACTTTGAAGCCGTTCCCCCGGTTCTGTCAGTCCAGGCCCTCGTCCAAAGTTCCTCTCCATCTCTCTGGCACTGGAAGGGGCCTGTGTCCATAGCAGAGGTGCTCCAGCCCTGATCATCTCTGGCGTCTTCTGGACCTGCTCCAGCAGATCCATGTCCTCCTTGTGCTGGGGACCCCAGAGCTGGACACAGCACTGCAGGTGGGGCCTGGGGGTCTCACAAGAGCAGAATCACCTTCCTCGACCTGCTGGTGACACCTCCTCTGGTGCAGCCCAGGGCACGATTGGTTTTTGGGGCTGTCGGCGCTCATGGTGGGTCGTGTCCAGCCCCTCATGCCCCAGAACCCTCAAGTCCTCCTTGGCAGGGCTGCTCTCACAGCAGCTCTAACCTGCAGGTTTGGGAGAGCTCCAGGGGTTTGTCGTCACAAATCTGGGCTTTCCCTCCTCTCAGGACAGGAGGAAAACACCCAGGGCGTCTCTGCTCCTGCTGCAGAGGCTGCCTGAAGGCTCCTCTGAGCTCGTGCCTGTGCAGAGTATCATAAAGCAATGCCAAAAATACAGATCCCTTCCTCTGTGCCATATTCATTGAAATGAAGAAAAGCAGACCCAGTCCATGAAATCTCACTCCTACTCCCGTCTAAGTTCGCATAATAAGAGCGAAAGGCAAGCAAAAGTAACTGCAGTTAAATCTGCATGCAAAAAAATCCCCAAACCCATCTAGAACAAAATCAGCTACCTGAAGGAGTGGCTTTTATCTAAAGACTGCAGACATCAGCAGTTTAGGGAGCTGATCCCAGTAGGCAAATAGTTCTTAATATGGATGTTCTGGGGTTTCAGACACCGTTCAAAACCTGTTCAGAGGCCGTGTCCAGTGAGTTGATGCTGAAATGTAAATGGTCCTATTTAGACCATCCTCTTAGTGCTTTTTTGCATCACTCTGCATCAACCCCCGTACACAAAAATATCCCCTGAGCAGAGTAAAACAGGCAAGAACAGGAATCTAATCTGATCTGCCAGCCTTTGCAGCCTCAAATTCGCAGGACTCTTGCCAGCCTTTGGATGTTGCAGTGCCTTCTCTCAAAGATCCCACTATTAGAACAACACAAAGCATATTATGGACTATTGTTCCCAACATCAAACAATCAGCAGAAATATCTCTGCTTGCTCCTCAGCCTAATCTCCCTTCTCCCACTGAAGCTGATTTAGTGACAGAGATAGAGAAAAATAGGCTGGATTGGGGTTTGCAAGTGCTTGTCAATTGGATTTTGTGAGCCCAGCGGTACCTCGGAGCGGGCTCCAGTTCTCCCCGAGCCCGCTGCAGCTCCTATTAGCCTCCATAACTGGTTCTCATTTTGGCCAGGACATTGCCCAGAGTTTTGAAGTGGGGAGCAAAAGCAAGTCCCACCTCCATGCAGCAAGCATGGGCTGCGTGATGGCTTAATTCCGGCGAGCATTCCTGCTCCGTACAGCCGGGCTCTGACGCACGTTACGTAACTGGATTGTTAATGCTTTTTATATGTTGGCGGAACTGAAATTAAAAGAGGAAATTATTCTCCTGATGCTCAACTCTAATCCCCATCTGTCTGTGTTTTTACTTTTCTGCACTTGCAAAGCTCCCTGATCAAAAGGTCTTGAATAGATTCCAGATTTCCAATTTAGTTTGCTTATGCAACCCAAAATATTATGGCAGTCTTTCCTGGGGGCGATTAAGCATATATTTTCAGTTCCTCCAATTCTCTGTGTTCCAAGAGTGCTAAAAATGGCATAAAGCTTTAGCTCATTCCATACTGTTAGCACCACAAACAACCTTTTTTTTTTTTTTTTAAAAAAGATAGGAATAGCCAAGAGCTTTGCAAGGAAGGAAAATATTCTGGAAAAAAAAAAAAAAAGGGGATTTATTGAATGTCCCCTACGCCTTAGTGAGAACAAGCAGGGGGTCTGTACTGACAGAGCTGTGCAGCCAAGGCAAACAACGGGGGACCAGACAGGTGAAGGGGGAGTCTTCAACCAGAGTAGATCCCTGAATCCAAAAAACTGGAGAGCTCTTTGGATCTAGGCTTTTGCTTCGTCCCATCCAAAGGATGAACTTCAGCTGGACTTCTGAGAACAGACCTGATCTTTCTTGTGGTACTTGGATCATCCCCACCTGAAAACTGGCACCAATATTTTTTTCTCCATTTGCTTTTCTTTCCCAAGTCCTTCTCCTGGTACTAGAATTACATGATCAGCAGCTGGTTTTATTTGAGGGAATGAGAAGGCTCCTTAAGTTGGAAAGTGTAGCTTTTACTCACAGCACCAGCAAAAGAAACCAAAATGCTGCTTTAGCAGTTGTGTTTCATCATCCCTTTGGTTTCCAGTGCCAGGGTGAGAGCTGGCACCATGAAGCTCACCTGGATCCCATGTGACCATAATGCCATGGCACAGGAGCAGGGAGTGGGCAGGAGGCTTGGGACCATTGGTGTTGGATGCACTGCTCTTAAAGAAGGTTTTTTGTTTTAAATACAGAGGGAAAGTTTTGATTTTCCCACGGCTGGTGGGCACCTGCTCGCATGGGTGATAGTGCAGGTAGCAACACACAGGATGGTGTCACCCATCCTGACCACTGGTCCTGTGTTTATGGCAGCTGTGGAATGATGGAATTGTAGTCCAAGTCTGGACCAAAAGTCTGAATGGCACTTTTTCCAAATTTGGATTAGGGAAGCTGTGATTTAGGGCAGTTGCTGAATCCCAGAAAATACTGATTTCTGGCTCAGTCGAGGCTTGGAGCCTTTCTGCTTTCCAGCATAATTTGATTTGAGAGTCCAAATGCTGTCAATCTCCCAGGTTTCAAGGATATTCAGCACAGGAGCTGCCCAGGAACCAAGGAGGTGATCGTGGGGGAAGCCCTGCTGCTCCCAACCCGCCTGGTTTTGCTGGAGTCAGCATCAGACCATCCCTGCTGTTCTGACAAAGTGCCAAACTCTGCCCTGAACATCCCCAGCCTGAACTTCCCTCCAGCAAACTCCAGCCTTAAACACACTGACAAACCAGAGCCTTGGAGCAGAAAAGGGTGTTGGAGAAACCCCCCCCCCAAAGCTGGCACGTCCAGCAAAGGGAACAGGGCTCGGACGTTCTCGGCAAAGTGGCTTCAGTCAAATCACACAAGCCATTTATTATCTGTATTTCAGCAACACCCACAGGCTTCAGGCAGGGACCTGCACTCTGCCTGGACAACAACATCCAAACATAGAGCAAGACGACAGCACGACCACAAGGCTTCACTCAGAAAGCTTCGCTCCCTTCCCTGCCCTGGCAGTAGTCCCTCCAGCCCCAAACTGGGGAGGGGCTGCTCTTGCTTTTGCCAGCAATAGCATATTAGAAGGAATGGGGTTTTTTAATGTTTTTAGCAGTGTGACAGAACCACCAGTTCTAGCAAGGCAGGAGGGTAATCATCTGCCAGAGCTGCTCAGGTTCCAGGTTTGGGGAGTTATTTGAGCATATGCTAAAATTCCCTGGTCTCTGGTTAAAGCAGAGCACGTGTTTAAATGCTTTGCTGAGCAGAGGTGGACTTAAGGACATACCTTGCTTTAGGCATGTGCTTAACTACTTTGTAAAATTAAACTGAAGATAATCAAGTGCTTTTGCTGAATCAGGCCCAAGTGCTCTGCAAACCCCCCTCCTCTTAAGCAAGGCAGCTTTCAGCAACATTTAATTTGAGAACATGCTCAGAAAATACCATTAAAAAAATGTTAAAGAGCCGGGAGCCTTTAGAGAGTGGAAATAAATAACTAAAAAGATATCTGAGGAAATCATTAAACTGCACAAACCAGCACTGGGCTTTAAAAAAAGAAACTTTGCCTTGTGCTAGTTCAGCATTTGCACATAGATGAGAGATGCTTCAGCTGCAGGGACCCGATTTGTGGTGAATTTTCCCCCCAGCTCATTCTCCCAACGCTGCCACCAGGTCAGGCAGGTTCAGCCGCACGTTCGCCCTTCAGTCCAGCCCCAAAGTGGGTTATTTTGCAGGGCAGGGTGGGAGGAAACCTACTGGTGACAGATCCGTCCTGTGTGTGCCCCTGGGACAGGGGGTTCCATCGGGGAGAGGTCCCCGATCAGATGTTGCTGCTCTCAGAGGAGAGGACCCTGTGTATAAATAACCCCAGATTCCCTTGCTCCGTGACCTTCATGTCTCAGCCCTGCCAAACCAGCTCCGTGCAAACCCAAACTTATCCCAGTCACACCTCCATCCCAGCCAGGCTGCCCTGAGGGGTCTGGGCTCCCGTCCCGGCTCGGGGTGATGGAGATGCCCCTCCATCAGGAACCATCCCTGGGTGGGCACGGCTCACTTGGACTCGCCATGGGTGCCTTTGGGGTGGTTTTCCAGGAGATGGGGTGCACAGGAGGGAAAAGGTTTGATAAAAGGGTTTGCCTGTCCTCAGATGTCTTAATATGAAATAGCGAAGTTTAGACAGAGTTCACATTAAATGGGGCTGTGCCTAGGAAGCCTTTACCTTTTTTTAATGTGCCTTTTGGATGCTAAACTGTGTGCAGATAAAATTGTTGAAGCTCATATAACACAGATCGTGCCCTCTCCCCCTCCCCAGACTTTCATCAAGAGGAGATTTCCTGGTTAGACTCAGACTTGCAAATCTCAGGCCGGACTGGCAGCATTTCAAGCCAACTTGGGCTGATTTGGAGCTCGGTGCATAAACTCAGTGACCCGAAACAGAAGGAAACGTGGCTGTTCCTGTGCTGGTGCAAACACAAAGCACGGTCCTGACCTGGACACGGAAACTCCGAGCAAACCCACCCTGAGCGTGCACCCAAGGCATCCCAAAAAACCACCCCCCAGCCCAACACCTGCCTCATCACACACAGCCTTATAATCATTTATGCGCCAAGTATCTTTCCTCAATGGCTCAAAAATAAAATGCCATTTCTTTGGGAGAGTTGCATTTTCTCATCGCTGCAACGGCCCAAATAAACTCAAGTGCCAGCACAGCTGATCTGGGCTTTTTCCGTGCCCTAAAGTGTCAATAACCAGGCGTTTTCCTCAAAATCTGAGTCTGAAATTTTGTCAACAATGAAAAAGAACGCCAAAAAATTCCTTTCTGAGCAATTTGGTATAAATATTTAAAGGCTTTTAAAAAAAATAAATAACCACAGTCACCAATGGCATTGCTGAAGCTCTCAGTGTGCTGCTGCCTCATTGCTGGAATGGCATCAACCTGTAATTTTGCTCTTTTTTGTGTGTTTTTGGTTTGTTCTGTTTGCTTTGGGTTTTTTTTCGCAGATGCTTGGGCAGATGCAAACTTTTAGATTTGCTCCAGGCCAGCATTCCCAGTGCATGGCTCGGAAATTCCCAACAGCACAAAGCTCTTGCAGAAGAGACGTGAAAGGGAACCCTGTGGTGCCACTTTCCCCAACGCGCCGGGTCGATGGTCCCTGCCTGGTCCTCTCTGTGAGCGGCAGAGCAAACGCTCGAGGGTGTTTTCACATTTGCCACCGTGGGGAAAACCCTCTTTGGAAGTCTCAGAAAAGCTTTGGAGAAATGTGCTGGCTGGAGATGGCCCTGCTTGTTGTTTTGGGATACAAGACCCCTCCTTCGGTGGCCCTTTCCCCAAGGATTCCAACATCAGGTCTCCGGCGAGCATCATCCTCTCGGCATCCAAAGAAATAACAAGTGTGCCGGGTAACAACCTTCTGAGCACGTGGAAAAGTGAAACAGCCCCAAAAAATGGCCTTGAGAAGTTGATGGAGTTTTGGGTTGTGCCTTTGGACACACCGTGGTCGGGTCACACACCCCTCGGTGGGGCTGGAGTTAAACCCTCGCCCTCCAGACAGGAGGAGAGGCAGATGCCAGTGTTTGCACCCTCTCAGCAGTTCTGGAAGGCTTGAAAGCTTTGCTTTGGTTTTAAAAAGGCTCTTTCAGTGCTGGCAATACTGAGGGACTCTTTTAAATTTAAAAAAATATATATAAATAATTGATATCTTTTAAAAGTTAGGGCAGAAATTCTCTTCCCCCATTTGAATTCCTCATTCTGGCAGTAATTTCTCATTGAAGGAATAGTAGGCACGATTGTATATATCTTTTTATTTTATGCCCAGCTTTTTTTAATTTCTATTTTTAACTGAGTGTGTACCAAACTTTCCAGGTGCTGATTGTTCACAGCCAGGGCTTTAGGGCCGTGCCTGTTTAAGCAACCAGAGCATTTGGGTGAAGTCTGGGTTTTTCCGAAACAGGTATTTTGCAATTCTTTGGAGGCTGGAGCTGTGTTTTTGCAGTGCAAGAAACACCAGCCGGGTCTGGGCAAACTCCAGTGGGGTTTTAAGCTCAAACTCATCTTCCTGGGGCTTTAAATATCCTAATAATTGACAAAGCCTTCAATGCTGGTGCTGTTGGGCTCCCACTGGGTGAGGAGCAGCCGGGGGGGCTGAATGGACCAGTCATTTCAAATAGCGAGACTGCCCGTGCGATTTGGGCTCTCAGAGGGAATCCCAGCTCATCCCAAAAATATTCCCATGGCTCCCTGGTCCTGACCACGCCGTGAACCCAGAGGGGTTTGTGCTGGGGCCAAAGCGGGGGGAGCTCAGCGCAGAGATACCTGCCCAGGGATCGGGTGTCAGGCAGGGATGTTTACAGAAATATTGCCACTTTTATTTTTCTTCCCAGGTGAATAATAAAAGATCTACTAAATTGGAAGCTGTGACCATGCTCGCTGGGTCAGCTATTCCAGTTTTAAAACAGCACCAAAAAACCCAAACATTAAAAGAATTTAAAAATTGAATCTAAACCACTCTTCAGCATAACCCTCACTTTAGGGATTTTTCATTATTATTAAAAACTGCAAAATAGTGATATCCCAGGTCAGACTGTGACTGCTGGAAATACTCTGCAATTGCGTTTCAGGTAATTATAAAATGCTTCCAAAAAGCAATATATAGGATACTGGAGCAAACCAGGAAACTTCCCATTGAAAAACTCCCTTTGTTTTCCATTCTCTCTTCGGTTTTGGCATTTTAACCTGTCCCAAAACAGCAGCCAGGACAAACTCAGCTGCCAACGTGCCTCGGGCATCTCTGCATTTCCCAGAAGGGAAACCACATCACACCCCCCTGGGGACCTGCCTTGGGAAGGCTCCCTTTGAAACAGAGCCCTGGAGCAGCGCAACCCCTGGGGCAAATATAGCTGCGTAAAGGCAGCGGGTTCCTCTGCAGGAGCGAGCGAAGTCGCTGCTGCCCTGGGGACTTGTCACGGCTTTCAGCTCTGGACCAGTCCCCTGTGTCGAGCTGGATGCAGCAGCACTTCAGTGCTCGGGGAAAATCGGTTATTTCCCCCAGGAAAAGCACTGCCCCCTCTAGAAGAGCGTCATCTGCTTCCTCCACACCTTGTACATCACCAGAAGCCGTCACAGCTGGACAGGCAATATTTGTCACCACTTTTAATACAGACCCCCCCGTGCAGATAAAAAAATTCCACACTGTCCTTCCCTGCTGCAAAATAAATATGTTGCTACAAGCATCTCTTTTTTCTTCCCCATCCATTTGTACACAAGGGTTAGCAAGAATAGATAATATGGAAGGACAACAATCTTTTCCCTTCCTTTCTTCTGGAATTAATTGCCGATGAATTGGGGCTTTAAATTGCTCAATAGGAAAGACTAGAAGACATATGTCTTCAGGATGGCCTGGATGCAATCTAACGGTATGGTAAATGCATCAAAACAAACATAAACTGTCATTTGTATTTTTCTGTGTTCACAGGAAAAAACCCTTATATACTAAGATAAACCAAACCATTCTCTTTGAACTTTCCCTTTGTTTGAGTCAAACACTCTGGAAGCCAGCAAGTTAATCACACGGTAAAACCCATCAGGTTTGCAAGCTTAGATTATGTTTTTTAATGAGCAAGTGTTCCCTGTGATAACTTGAATTATACTTTCTGAATGGTGGGAAAATACACAATTATGTCACATCCCCCCAAACTAAACACACGATTCAGGAAACACAATTAAAAATAAAAAGCAAATAATTCATTTTCTTTGCTCCTGTACTGGAGAACTTCAGTTGAGGATTATAAATACTTTTGAAATGTTCCTTTTTAATGATGTTGCTCCTGTTCATGTTTCTTTTATGGCATTTTCTGCATTTTTTTCAGTATTTGGATCTGATTTCTTAATTTGGAAAAAGTATTTTTCCCCTTCTAAAGCAGGGCTGTATCTTAAAACTGTTCTGATGTTGCAAAGTAGGTGCTCTTGACATTGCACCTTGTGGTGCAATTAATCGTCTTGTTGCGTTTCCAAGGATAATTGCTATTTCTGACGCAGTAAATCACTTGTTTCCATTGAGTGGCAAGTCTTGTGTGGGCTGGAGGTCACTCCTGCCTGCACAGTCCGAGCCCCAGCACCCCAAAACCTGCTTCACATCGCCTGAGCCAGAACAGCTGGTCCAACCTCTTCCAGTGCCTTCAACCCTTTATTTTGTCCCCTTCAGGCCATCTCCTGCAGAATTTTCCCCCCCATAAGAGCCTCAGCAAGATAGCAGGTGCACACAACCTGAACATTGGCGGCTGGGTTTGGTTTGGGCAGTGGGAACCAGCTGAGCATCCTCCTGCAGCAGCTTTGTGCAGCTTTGAACCGCTCGGATTAAACTTTCCAGCAAAAATTTAGTTTGATGGGGATTTTTCCTCTTGCAACAAAAAGCCGTGCCAAGCTTTGGGAAAAGCCAACCCGCTCCAAATTGGAGGAGGGAGGAGAAAAAAAAAAAAAAAGGAAAAAAATCTGTGCAAATTGCAAAACATGGCAAGTTTTTGCGGATGGAACGAGCCCAGATGGATTCTCCCATTCCCTCTGCCAGAAGGAGGAGTGACTCAGAGCTCGGGTGCTCCATGGGGAAGGCTCAGCACCTGCCGTGGCCCCAGAGACAGGACTGCGACCAGAGAGGGAGAACGAGCTCCAAATGGGACACTTTTCCCTTGCAGGGGACCGAAGGACAGAGCGCGGACCCCAAAGCTGGAGGGCGAGCGCGGCGTTTGTCGCTCGTTTGGGAACGGTGGCTTTTTTTCCCTCCCTCCAGAAAGGGGCTCCTCGTTTCCTTAGTAACCCTTCTCGGCACAAGCGAACGCACCTGAGCGTAGCTTAGCAATGGGAATTTGCTGCCTCCGTCGCCTCATCCATCCCGTTCCACCCACTCTCAGCATCTCCAGGAGCGCCCGTGTCGGACCCGCCGCGCCCCACTGGGTGCAGTTGGGGAGCGACGAGCCCCTCAAAACCAAAGGCTTGGCAGAGAACACAAAATAAACCCTCGCCGGGCACTCCTTGCAAACGCTGCGCCCGGAGGGACGGGGGCAGTTCGTACGCCGAGGTGCCCACGCGTGACGCGGCCCACGCGTGACGCGGCCCACGCTGCCGTGTGGGAAGGGCTCTCACAGGGAGCCCAGAGAGAGCCGGCACGTAGGAGGAGAAAGGAGCAGATGCCAGCAGTGCCTTTTTGTTTTCCTGGCTGGCATGGCAGGGAGGGAGGGAAGATGGAAAGAACAGCTCCCCTTCTGCGGCAATAAAAGCTGAAGGCGGGTGAGGCTTTGTCCTCCGGTCCAGGCTGGACTCAGAGGTGTTTGCGACATCGGCGAGACGAGAGCTGGGGGCTCACTGCCAGGACCACGCTTTGGTGGCACCACAAACACAAAGAGCCTTGGTCTGAGACACCAGCCTTGGAAATGACTCTTCCCTGTGCTCGTGGAAGCCAAAGCAGGTCCCCTTCACCCTCCCACGGGAGACTCTGGAGCTGGAGGCAGTCACAGGATTCCTGGGGCATCTCCCATCAGGAACCTGCTGTGAGGTTTCTGAATACCCCAATGGTTCCAGTTCCACCACAAGAACTTTAGTGACTTTCCAAAGAGTCATCTCTCTCCCCAAAATAGCTCTGTGGGATGCAAGTACATGTAATTCGACGTGTAACACTCCAGGCAGGAGAGGGCTGGATAATCCACCGCATCAGACACGCACTTTCTGGTGCGGGGCCTTATTACTGTGTTTAATACCTTAAATTTTCTGCTGGGCTGTTTGATGACCTCCAGTGCAGATTCCAGGTGGACATCAGTGCCTGGGAAGCCACTGGGCACACAAACCCTGTGAGCCGAGAGGTGGCTTCTTGGGAGAAAGGACTTGCAGGTCAGATACAAAGTGCAAAATTAAGCCGAAAGAGGAACGAGCTGTGTTGGTGGGAGCTGGGGACTGGAGCTGAGGAGGGCCAGATATTGTCTGGACGTGCCATAAATACCCTCTGTTCCTGAATTTGCACTGCAATACCTTTTAGAAGCCCTGAAGGTAACCCTTGGCACTGCACTGCACAGAAAACGCCTGCTTGGAAGATTTTTGACTCAATTTTTTCACGGAGTTTGTGTTTCTGTGCCCCTGGAACTTGGAGGAGGGCTGGGGCTGCGTAAATCCTGCAGGACCGCCTGGGCTCTGTGTGCAGAGGCCGTTTCAGCGTCCAACAAACTGCCCTGGATGTGTTTTTATATATAGTTTTGTTCACTGGCAGAGGCTGCCCAGGCTGCTCGTCCCATCCCAGGGCACAGAGACAGGGGCCCTTTAAACCCTGCATGAATGAGGCTCTCATAAATTCCATATTTGAGAAACGCTGGCTGTATCCTTCGGTCATAAAAAGAAATTAAAGCTGCATATAACATTCAGTACCCTGTAATCCCACTGCACAGCCTCGTGCCTGCATAAATCAGCCTCTCATGAATATTGCACTGTACCTGCAGCCGCCTGACCCGGGGGTTTAAAAAGGATAAATCAAAGGGAAACAAAGCAACAGTCACGTAAAGGCTGCACAAACAGCACCTGCTTTCTCAGAGCCTGAAAGGTCACCAGAAGCAACCTGAGAAGTGCACGGATTTCAGGGACCCGATGGAAGCTGCAAAAGGAGGAGACAGTGGATATTTTTCCTCCTCTCCTGCCACGGTGAAGCAAGACCTGGAATACAGGAGAAATCCTCTGGCAGGAGTTTTGTGGTCATGGAGAGGGACAAGCTGTGGAACACCCTGAGGGTGGCGAGGAGCAAGGAAGAAAACTGGTTTATAAACCTTGCAGGGGAAGGAGGATCTGAGGTTCACCAGAGAAGTGCTTTTCTGCCAGAAATAACTCACAAAAATTGGGGATTTCAAATTCTGTCTTGGTTAAAGACAACGATCCGCTCTATATATTTATTTTTAATCTGAAAACTTTAAAGAAGAAAAAAATCTCTCTTGTCCAGCTCCAAAACAGAGAGCAGGAATAGTTCTATTAACAACTTCCCTAGAGTCCTAGAAAACATATCACAGTGCTCGGGGGGGGGTTTGTAGTTGCAGAAATCTTCAGTAACAGGCAACAAAAAATTCAGCCATGACATCCCACTCTGTCCCCTCCACCTTCCCCAGTTTATTTGCAGCCCAGCAGGTCGTCCCTCCCAGGATTTATGCACAGGAGCGGCGCAAAGGCAGGTGAGAGGCAGTGAAAAGCACAGTGCAAATCCACCTTCTCGGAAGGATCAGAGACCAGGGACCAAGATTTTCACTGTCTGGCAGTTTACTTGCTTGGCAAGCATTGCCAAGTTAACGGCTCTGCCTTGGTTTCCCCACTTGGGAATAGTAACGTTCTGGTATTTCAAAATCCCTGTATTTCAAACTCTTTGGTGTCCACCGAGCACCCTCGAAGGCACCTAAACAGCTCTGACCTGCAGGATTTGATGTGGAGGTTTGCACAGACTTGCCACCACCTTCCCCCCAAACTATGGATTTTCTCTTTATTAGCAGCACCTCCCTTTCAGCTCCTCATGTCAGCTGAAAACACAACACGCCTCGTGCTCCCCATTCCTGTGTTTCAAAATCCCGTGTCTTAAAAATTAAGCAAAGGTTTGTATTGTAGCCAACCAACATTGTTAAAGGGTATTGAATGCTTCTCCCACTGCCATTAATTGTGTGAAGAGAAAACAGACTCCACTGCTGTCATATCACATCAAAATAATTAGCTCAACTATAAATAGCTCAGCTTACTCACTTTTTTCTTTTCTTCTTTTTTTAAGGTCAAGGAAGGCTGCAGCCAAAAGGAGTAGCAGCACATCCCAGAGGAACATCCCTCTCTTCTGCTTGGACTCAGGCAAAACAGCGAGACGAGGAGTGCATCTGTAATCAATGATCCCAAGGCCAAGCAATTACATCATAATTAGAGAAATAATTAGTCCCAATTAGGTAGGAAGAGGGGAAGAAGCGTGTTAGCAAGCCCACATCTATGCAAATTTACCTTAGCTTAATTAATGAGTATTTTCAGACCAATTTTAGCTAAACTGTCTTTGTTTTCATTGGATGATGCTTCTGTATCAACTTGGATTATTCTTTAATCACTTCAGCATTAAGCAGAGCTTCTACACGAGCAAAGCAAGTGGCACCAGCTGTGACACCGGGGCATTTTCTTCACCTTAATGACATGGTTTCAAACCCCAAGTTGCCAGAGCCCTGCCAGTGCATTCACTGCAGCTGACCCTGTCCCCTCTGCCCCTCCTTCGAGGTTGTATCCTGAATTTCCAGGGGCTCTGGATGGCGCCGTAGCAGGAAGATTTAAAGAGCAATAAGAATAAGCAATTGTAGCAACACTGAGCAGGGTGCAGGCTCTTTCACTCTGCTCCTGGATGTCTGGAACAGGCATTGCTTACGAGAGCTGTGGGTTGCTCCACCCAAACAGCATCCACACCTTTCCTGGCGGATTAACTTTGCCATCCTTTGGGAATTGACACCATGTTTCAGCAATTAGTGTCATCAGTAGCCAACAGGTAAATCCACACTAGATGCATGCATTTTGTAGTTACATTAATTAGAAGTGTCTGAATTTCTATGAGGGTGCTCTACCAGAGCTGTTTGTGTGAGATTATTGTTATCCCTTGGGAACATTCCCCCCTCATGCTTATGGATGCACTTAGGTATTAAACTCCTTTTGGGTGATGCTTATTTTGTTCAATGCACAGTCTCAGTTCCAGACCATGAGCTGCAAAATGGTGTATTTAGATCCATCTCCAGCCGCTGTATAAAACCTAAAAATGTTCCTTTTCTCCCTTCCTAACTTCCCAACTCTTGGCAACACCATCAATCAGAGAAGGCTCCCTCCCCGTGCTCGCTCAGGGTCTCGCTGCAGCAGGGGGGGACTGGAGTTTCTCTCCACTGCTGGAAGCAAAAGAAGATTTTCTGCAATTGTTGACTTTTCACAGGAGCCAATGGGAGTTAAATATCCAGCTTGAAAAATGTATTTGCGCTCAGGCAGGTCTGGCAGGTCTTCAAGTGGATCCTGCCCTACTCGCAGATATTTTCTGCAGCCTGGTCTCACTTGCAACCGTATTTTCCAGGTACACTTATCTACCTGTCATACACAATGATGTATAACCCTGAAGAAAGCAAAGCAGGTGATTACCTTTCCCCAGTCAAGTGCAGTGGAAAGGTCACATTTAATATGAAGCTGAGGGACGATGAAATGACACAGAGAATGTACAGAAATAGAGCGTGGCCACGCCAGAGGGGGAGTGGGGCTGCTGGTCCAGTGGGACACCCAGCAGCACAGGCACCCCATTCATCTCCACACAGGCTCTTTATTGCTCCCTGGGCTTACAGCTGGGACATGGCTCCACTTCCACAGGAGATATATTTTTGGGAAGATGCAAATTAGGCGTGTGAATTGGGCAGGTGAATCATTTCCCTCTGCACAGCCCTCGGCCCCTCCCGAGCCCCCTCTCCTGTGGACATTCCCCCCCCAGTCCTGCCCAGGCTGCACACAGAGCCACTGACACCCAGCACCCACCCGCGTCCAGCACCCACCCACACCCAGCACCCACCCACCTCCAGCACCCACCCATCCACCTCTAGTACCCACCCATGTCCAGCACCCACCCATGTCCAGCGCCCACCCACAACCAGCACCCACCCACACCCAGCACCCACTCACATTCAGCGCCCACCCACATCCAGCACCCACCCAGCTCCATGAGCGCACCCAAAGGAAGGCAATGGGGTTCCCCTTGGATTGTTCCATACTTTTATTCCAGACAAGACTTCTCCCCTCAATTCCATCCTTCCGTGGCTGGCCACATGTTGCACACACAGTCCTGATTTACTTGGTTTTAATCTTTGAGCATTGCTGGGCTCTTACAAGATCAGCAGGTTGCTCACCTGGATGGAAATAAATGCACAATGCAGCAACTTCCTGCATTCAGAGCAATATAGCAGCAGCCCCTTGCTGTGCCCTAAATGCAATTGGCTATTTCACAACCTCTATATCTAATTTAGAAATTGCCATGCACATTTTTTTTCCCCTCCAAGTTCCTTCCTAAAACCCACAGCAGATTTCAAGGAGATATTCTGACCACTCACTGGGGCTCCAGCCTCAGATCCAAAGCATTCGGGTTGAAGATTCAAGATCAGCCACAGAACACAGAAGTGCCTTTTAAAATAGTTCCACAGCTGAAAACAAGCTCCTGCTTTTACTCTCCCACCTCATTTTTGAGTTTAGGATTCAAAATGCTTTTCTACACTCAGGTCCAGGCAGATCCCTTTGGATGGATAAATGCCTTGAAGGTTATGGGTAAGACATCAAACTTGGAAGTGGTTGTTCCTAAAGCTGAGAAGGGAAAGTTCCTGATGGTCCCTATGATAGGTTGATAAGACATAATGGAGAATTGTTTCATTTAAACACAAAGAACAATTCAGTCATAGCATGACTCGTGATAGAGACTCTGTGAAAGTTATCAGATGAAAGTCTGCATGCGAAATCTTTTTAATACTGAAGAGAAATGTAACAATTTACTGTCCGTGGTGAAGCCTGGAAGCACATCCTGCCTTGGTGCTGCTCCATTCCCCGTATCTGCCACTGCCTTTCAAATGAGTGCCATGAATCACAGTCTAATAGCAATGTTTTAAAGAACTCCTTCTTTCCTAGGAAGTCAGATCAATCCCACTTAAAAGGGAACTCTGTGAATGTGCCAAATATTTAGAGAATAAATCTCAAACCCAATAGTGATCTGCTGCCTTTATCTACAGGTACTGGGCGTGATCCAGATTCCAGCACTCCCAGCACCTCCTGTGGGCCCACAATGTGCAGCTCACGAGGGAAACTTTCAAGGAAAAAGAAAAATTATATGTAGAATGAAAAATATATTTAAAATCCCCCACTAGCAGCTAATTCTGTCCAGCTAAAAAAAATCAATATATGATCTCAACTAGTCACCTAGACCTTTCCTAGTGAAAGTTTGCTTTCTACAGGGCCCCTTTGAGCTGCCACCCGTGTGTCTGAAATGTAGCACCACTGACTGAAGAGCTGGTTTCCAACCTCTTTAAGACCCATACGAAGAGTCTATGCCCTGCAGCAAGTTTGGCAGTCAGCACTTTAAAAAATAAACTCAGCTACAGAACGATGATTTGCATAGTGCATAGTGACTAAAATTAGCCTCCATCGCGGGAGGAAGTCTGACTTGCCACTGCAGTTTCAGGTTTCTTGGCTTTAAGAGAAATTCGAGGCATCCGAGGAACACAGACGTGTCTTCTGTGCAGCCCTGCTCCTCTTGGCTGGCACCGCTCCCCCCGAGCTGCATCTCTGAGCTGTCCTACAGCACCAGCAAGAGCCTCATTCTTCCTGCCGTGGGAAACCAGAGCGTGCTGAGGTCTGTGAGCCCCTTATTCTCAGGATGAAAATGTTTGGAAGGGGATTTTACTAAGGAGAGAATGCGTTGCAGGTCACAAGGTGGCCTGTCCTGGAGGTAGGAAGGGAAAAACCTCTCTGAGAGGTAAATACAACCGAGAGAGGTTTCTCGAAGCAGGGGCGTGCTGAGAGGTGCTCTGGAGGAGACATACGCAATGTAAAGTTGTTTTAGGATTGGTCCTTTAACCTTCATTAGCTGCTGGATGAGGGTGAGATACCCCGACTTGATTCTCGGCCGTTGCCCCCCCTCGCCCTTGCGTAACACTCGTGCTCCTGTGCCACAATTCAATGTTGTGGCTTGGTTGGCCAAAGGGCTCTCACGCTCGCTCGCTCTCATTTCATTCTGCAGATGAACAGATGTCCATAGGAGGTCATGCTGGTCCACCATGGATGTCTCTGTCGAATTTAAATTATTCAAAAAGTCAGTCATCAGCTAAGTGCTAAGCTGTTGGCTTTCTTTTTTTTCTTTTATTTCAGCCTGAGATGTGGCTGCAGCTCCTCTCCCCAAGATGTATCAATAATTCATGCAGTTACGTGGTGGGATCGCTCAGGGCCTGTGCTGCAGAGTGCTGCTTGCTCAGATCCCCCTCTCACCCACTGCACCAGCTCAGCTCAGCTCAGCCTCTTTCATCCCCCCTTGGGGTCGGGCCATGAGCCCTCGGGCCACATTTCTCAGGGTTTTGGTTCTATCCCCGTGAGGTTCCAGATGCCTTTGAATCTGAGATCACAGCTACCAGAGCTTAATGCTTGTATTAAATTGGTGCAAAATAAACTTGCCGTAGCGCCAATCCGGTTAAGTACTGGGTTTTATATTTCATATGAACGCAAGCCAGCCGCTAATTTCATTTTCTTCTGTGTTGTAGAATTGAAAGGCAATGATTCACCCTTAAAAATACATTTCAAATGATTTAGTTACTACTTTGACTATGGCATGTATCGTATGGAGGGAGCCCAGAGTAAAAGCTCACTGATGTGCAGAGTCCTGGCTGGATGCAATTAGGAAAGAACAGCCCCGTGACATGAAATCTGATGATACACTGAACTTCTGACCTATAGGAGAAATCTGATCGTCACCACCCAGCTTCTTCTTCATTTCAGCTCTGTTCAGGAAAACAAAAGTCTTCATTCAACATTCAATTTTCTCCACCCTTCACCACTGGAATTTTTATATGAGCTGAATTAAATATGCCAGACTTTGAAGGTGGAAGTTCTAAGTGGCTGAGCAAAATCCATGGTGTCTTTCTATTTCTTTAGCTATTGTCATTAAGCCTTGTTCTCTTCTGATGAGGCCCTACAGGAAAATGAGGTGCTGCTGTGTCCAGCCTCACTGTGGTTTAAGCAGAATAAAATACTGACTCCAGTATTACTGGATTATTTTTTGCCTGGACTGGAGGCAATCATTGTTTTTTGCTCGTTTTAGCCGCATTTCCTGCTCCTCAGTTATTAAGTATTAACCCTGAAGTCCTTATTCAGGTTTCCTATTATCCAAGGCAAAGCTTGAGCAAGGCACAGACGGCACGAAGTTTAATTACGGAGCGGTGGTGACGAGCTGGGGCAGGAGCACCCAACAACCGGCGGTGTGTCCCAGCCATGGGGCTGACACCTCTGCGCTGTTGTGTGCAGGTAATTAGGCCGTAAGGGACGTGCCACCAGGCTGGATGGAGGCCAGCTCAGCAGCCCTGCTTCCCCAAGCTCCTGCTCAACTTTGTGCTCGTCGCTCTTTGCTCGTCCATGGCCGAGCTCCGCGGGAGCCGGGCGTGTGTAAGAGGACCAGGGCTCTCCCCACCCAGGCTCTGAGAAACTGAAAACAAGTTGAAGGTCTAAGTCAATCGCACTTCAGCAACGTGATAAAATTCTTTCCTAACCTGGGGCCGAAGTCAGTGTGCTCTTGGGGTGGGACTCAAATAGCTGCTTTTGGAGGAGGAAGGACAGGCAGGAGAAGGGAGCCAAAGGTTCTCCAGGGGTGACGGGCTGGGGTGAGCCCGAGCAAATGGGGGAATGGCATGATCCGAGAGAAGGGAGGATTGTATGACTGGCTCTGTGGCTTGGGAGGAGGAATTTCCTCATGGGAACGTTGCCAGGAGGGTGAGGAAATTGCCTGCTTTTCTAAGCTGAATCAACTGATAAAGGAGGGGTGAGAACAAAGTTTCTTGCCTGTGCTGTGGCAGTGTCACTAAGACACGGTAGAAGTGGTGCTTTGAGTTGTGGTGTCCAAAATAACACACTTCCTTTAGCCCTTGAAAGCTCGGAAAGGGTAAAGTAATGGATCTCATCTCTCATAAGCATTTGTGGTCACCACTCAGGAGGTCTATGGCAATGGCTTGTGTAGCTGAGGATAAAAATAGTCCAGGACTGAGATACCAGTCCCAGATCTCATCAATCTGGAGCTCCTGATCACCCCAAGATGCTCCTGCTGGGCTGCCTGCTCCCTATGTTTGTGCTTCCTTTGGGGCTTTTGGGCCACCTCGCAGTTCCTGGTTCTAAAATGTGCCCAGTCTTCTTCATCATGGAATAAGGAGAGAGCTTCTGTCCTTCGGAGTTTGTGGGAAAGGCATGGAAGGGCTAGAAAGGACTGGCAACACATCAATGGTTCAGGCTTTTGTCCCTTTTGGAAAGTAAGTAAACTGCAATCCGGATAGGGGGCCCCCTAAATTCCCAGGAAAACATTTCAGTGCCTCAGGAGCTGCCCTCTGAAATTGGATGGGCTGTGTGTGCGAGAGCAGTTTCCCCACACCCAGAGGCACCTTCGCTAGAGCCAAAAACCTGGCAAAGGCAGAACCAAAGAGCCTCCCCAAAATGCATTCCCCCCTAAGGGGGCTTTTGGGCACCGTGCTGGCTGACAAGAGGCTTGGAGCTGTGCAGAAAAGCTGTTTCTGGAGATATTCCTACCACACAGAGGGAAAGAAGACTTCATGCCTGAAGGATCTCCTTGATTACATTTCCATTTCATAGGCACCATCTACAACTGGTTAGAATCTAAAAATGGTAACTTCTTCTGCTCAGAAGAGACAGCAGCCTCGTTTCTTCCCTTACAGCAGGAAAAACAAAATCTTGTTTTGAACCGAGTCTTTTAGATAAATAACACTTAGAAGTGAGTGTAGCGCTCATGATGAGCCTTGTGTAGGGATTTGTAGTCACTTTTCATGCCACAGATCACAAATTAATTAAGAAAATCTTGTCTCTTGGAAACTCTTCTATTCACAGTCGCATCAAATCACTGTAGCAGTAACTTGCATGGAAAAATAACGTTAGGGATATTTTTATTTTTAGCTGTCTTAATGAAATATAGCAGATGGAAATAAAGAGAAGCCCATCCTATGCGACTAGCCATCTGTCTGGGGATCAGCAACAAGTGTTTCATGGATCACAGCTAGAAATTAGTGGGTAATTAATGTCAGTCTTCGAGCTACCTTACAATTCTTCACCCTCATTATTCCACTCTGTAGTGTGGCTTTGGAACCCCACCCATAACTCACACAGCCATGAGAGACATGCTCGTAGCACCACCCTTANCCTCCCTCCCTCCCTCCCTCTCAGGCACAACTGCAGAGCTGTCAGCAATCTCACAGCCATCCCCTCTCCACGAGCCCAGCTACGGGGATCCAGAGGACTATTCCAGATATTCTAAGTTTGCCTTAAAGGTGTTCATATCCCACCCTCGGTTCCACAGCACACCAAGCACTGCGACCTGCACTAAGCATCTCACGGAAACCAGGCTACTGACTTGAACACGGGGCAAAGAGCTGTTCTCCAAAACTAGCTTTTTGTGTTGGGTTTATTTCTGACATGTTGCTTTTCCCAGTTTGTTGACTAGCTGGTCTGGAATCTCGCTCTTCAAACCCGCTCCAATTACTTCTACGCGCCGTTCAGCTGCAGGAAGCCTGTCTTGTTTAATGACATCCTAAACAGACACACAATCCTGAACGCTGCTAAAGGTCACACAGCCTGAGCGTTTGGAGATGAGATACTTGTCCAGTGTTGTCATCGTTATACCCTCTCAGTGCCCACACATTACGGCTCCGGTTTGTTCTCCCTTTCCTTTTTGGGAAAATCAATGCCTGCTCAACAAGAAGGGGGTTGTATTTCACCATTACAGAGTATTGCTTATTCTTCTCTGGTAATAGGATATTGTTATCAGGCTGTTTTAACTTTCTTTATTACCTCCATTCCTCCAGCTGCTACAATTCACTCGATACTGCTTTGGTTATTTTTATGCTTTGATTTAAGAACAGTGCGCTCCAAGGCTGCACTTTAAGAAATGCCCAAGGAGCAGAGCCAAGGGAGTCATCAGCTTATTTACTGGACTGTGCTGAGCCCTACATGATGCCTTAGGAAATAACCTCTCTTCCTGGAAATCCATGTCTAAGTGGTAAAACTCTATTGTATGGCATAAACATAATTAGTCTTCACAAAACCCTGGACACGCAACATCCGAATGTGACGTGGAAAGCAGGTGGAAATTGTGTTATTCTTCATACAGGGAGAGTGTCCACACTGACAGGGCTTAAATCTAGGGAATGCTGTTTGTACACTTAGTAAGGTTTTGGCTGTCTATTACTTTTATGGCCCCTTTTTTTCCCATTCTGAACTGTGAAGCAATCACAGTTTGCTGACAAATGCCAAATATTTGCAAACACGTTGCAATCTGCCCTTTCCAAGCTTGGAGGTAGATTTACAAGCCATGGAAATGTCCCCTCCATTCTGTACCAACACCTTCCCCATCTCACCCCTGCTCCTTCCAGCCCACCCTGGGGCAGCCGAAGGCATCGGTGGTGGCTCTGCTTGGTGGTCCTTCCCAGCATCACCCCAGCCAAGGGAACCGGGGCTGGGACAGCGCTGGGATGTCACTCCGAGGGGTGCCATCAGTCAGCCCCTCCCTTCCCCTTTTCCTCTGAAAACACCTGTAAGGAAATCATTAAAATGCATCCCCGCTGATCCCACCCGGCCTCGTGGTGTAAATTAGTGGAGCAGATGTGAGGTTTCGGGCTGGGCTGCCTTTCCAGGGCAGCCTTTGCTCTGCAGTTGTGTCCCTGTGCCATGTTGAGGCAGGTGGAACGACCGGGCTCGGCCACGCACGTGGGACACACAAGTGAGGGTGGTTTGCTCTGACAGAGTTTATCTGCCTACAGAATGGGGACTGTGGAGCTTCCCCACTTCATAAAGAGACCGTGAAGATGATCTGATTAGCACGCAAAGGGTTGCTAGAGAACTGCAAAGGGGAGCTTATGAGATGTAAAGTGCCATTTGCTTTTTAATGAAGAAATGATGGCGAGATGATCTTAAAAACAAACATATGCAGTGTCATGTGCCTCCTGTGCATTGTTTGCCGTGGCCCAGTTTCTGTTCCAGTTTCCTGTGCACATCTGGGCGTGCACAGCTGAAGGGGGAGAAGGAGCATCTTCTGCTTCTTTGCTCCCTAGAAGCTGGAGAGACATTAGAGTGAGTGTGCCGAGGTGCTGCTGCAGAGAGAGGGGCTGGTCCCCACTTCACTCCTTTGCTGCACCCTTGGCTGCACTTCGAGAACACATACAGCCAGAAGACTGACTTCCCTGATGTTTTATATCCAAATTAAGGCAGCAAAGGTAGCAGGGTGTCTCCAGCTGTCTCTCTCATTTCCACTCCTTCAGAAGTTTCGAGCAGCCAGAAGGTTGCGCAGAGAGCAAGATAAGGGAATTTCTGCATGATCTTTACCTCGGGCAAATCCCCCAGCAGTGAACGCCAGAGTCATTTTGGAAGAGCTTTTGGCTCGTTGTGGTGCCTTCTGTTTGAACCCCAGGAGCCAGGCTGAGCCTTGTGCAAGGCTGGCAGCTCCCTGGTGCCAGGAGGGCTCCAACGAGGGGCTGGTGCTGCCGGCAGTGAGGCCACGCTCAGACCTGGCTGCAAACCCTGCCCATGTGCTGGCAGGGGCTGACGGCCCAGGTGTAACCCTGGATCCACTGGTGCAAGGCCATCTGGGGCTTTGGGCACACACCTGGGGCCCTACAGTGTCCACCTCCCCACTGTCCACCTCTCCAGTGTCCACCTCCCCAGTGTCCACCTCTCCAGTGTCCACCTCTCCAGTGTCCACCTCCCCAGTGTGCACCTCCCCAGTGTCCACCTCCCCAGTTTCCCTTCCAAGGAGCACAGGGATCCTTTGCCACATTTCACCTTCTGTTTTCATAGAATCATAGAATCAATTGGGTTGGAAAAGACCTCCGAGATCATCAAGTCCAACCCTTGGTCCAACTCCAGTCCATTTACTAGATCATGGCACTGGGTGCCACATCCAATCTCAGTTTAAAACCTCCAGGGACGGTGAATCCACCACCTCCGGGCAGGCCATTCCAATGCCTGATTACTCTCTCTGTAAAGAATTTCTTTCTAATATCCCACCTAAATTTCCCTGGCAGAGCTGAAGCCCGTGCCCCCTTGTCCCATTGCTGGCTGCCTGGGAGCAGAGACCGTCAACCTCCTTTCAAGTAGTTGTATCCCAGCCTGTTGTCAGCACTCAGAGCAGCGCTCAGGCAACACGGAGCTCACTGCAAAACCCACCTCTGCTCTGGTGGCCAAAGTGACCTCCCAGCTATCCAGGAACTGGTAACCAAAGCTCGTGGCCCCACGGGCTCGAGGGGCTGCTGCTGACGCACGGCACAACCATCCTGTCCCCGCTGCCACCCCGCACGGAGAAACACAAGCCTTTTGAGGGTATATTTAACCTGGGGCTCTGCCTCCCTGGAGGGACAGGGCTGGGTTTTTTCAAATGAGGCCGCTGGGAATGGGTTGCTCAATTCCAATTGTGTTTCAGGGGATTTGGGGAATAACTCACAGCCTCTTTTAAGAACTCACAGAATGGCAACGGGGATGAATTTTCAGGTTGTCCACAGAGGCAGATTGCTGAGGTTCATCACAGTACCAGTTAAATGCCATGCATCTCCTTCATTGTCTCATTCCAGTTACTCATTTTCCCTGGAAAGCCATAGAGTTGGACACATGAGTTGGCTGAACAAGGTTCTTCTTTCCACTGTCATTCTCTGTTTAGGAATAATACCTAGAAATATCTTTTCCTGCAGAGTCTTAAGCCTCCAGCCAGGGCAAACAACTGCTTATTGCAGGAGCTTGGATCCAAACTTTACCACCATTCATGGGGAGCTGGATCCAAGGGTTTGGTTTGGCTGATGATAAAGAGAGACAAGCAAAGCTGAGTAAACCCAGATCCGAACTCCTCCCAGTGTCAGCAGCCAGGGACTGGGCTGCTTCCAGCTTATCTTCACAGAGCCCCACGGCTGAGCTGCAAAATCAATTCCAAGGCAGCAGAACAGAAGTGTTTGGGTGAAAGTGCATTGCTGTTGCCCACAATAAATAAATACACGAAGTAAGACTTGCTGTGGTAAAGGAAACTGCACCTGAGCTGGGCTATTTGGAGCACTGAGCTGGGATATTTGGAGCACTGAGCTGCACCCCAGGGATGTGCACCCCGAGTCTGATGGGTACCTGTTTTCTGGGAGGCTGCCACCACTGTCCCAGGCTCCTCGGGAAGCTGCAAGTGTTTCCCAGGTCCTAATCCAGCCCAAGGGGTCCCTGGTTTAGGTGACACCCAGCGCAGCTGCTCGGAGAGCTGGAGGGAGGTGGGAGAGATGCAGACCGTGACATCTGATCCAAGGAATCCCAGCTGAGGCACCGGCAAGCCCCTGCAGGATTCCTGCAGCCTGCTGCAAAGGGCAGGGAAAGGCGCTGGGCCGGGACGTCACCCCGTGCATCAGTGGGATGCTCCTGCCGTGACCCCCTGGCCACCCAAATCCTCCCCCTGATCCCTCATTCCACTGCGCAGCACAAACACGGGCTGGCCTTTGCAGCTGAAGGAAAAGGGCAACCAGATTTCTTGTCTCCAGCAACCCTACCCTGACCGTTCCGGGGTTGTGAGTTCAAGATCCCTGGTATTTTTTGAAGCCTGAAGGCTGCTGAAGTACAGCCGGTTCCCTGCCTTGACCTTTTAATGCTGATGTTTGAAGTCTGTTTTCACTACAGTAACGGTAGGAAACTACAAAAGAAAAAATAAAACGCAAACCCCAGATTTTTAGGCACAAATGGCAGGAGGCGGATACAGAAAAATGACTGCAAGTCCTTGCAGAGATAAAATTACAGAGCAGAAAACTCCATCCTACTCTTCAGCACTGAAATTCTCTTTTCCGATAAAACATGCCTACTGAGCTGGGGTGTTTCCCAAATGAAAGTGAGTTTCTGAGCCACGTTTTTGGATGCCATTCCAATGGGCACACGCCTCAATGCTCTTCTGAACCTCTGCCTCCCAAAGCACCTCTCAGCTAAATACCTGGTAGCTGCTGGAGCTGACAGCACCGAGGATCCTTCTGGGACAGATCCTTCAAAAACAACGCTTAAAATTCAAAATATAAGCAAGCCAGTTCCTGCTGGGTTTGGTTTTACCAGTCCTTGCAAAGACATGACAAACTTGCTGCTGTCTTTCTTAGGGCCAGGATGATCATAAGGCTTATTGGTCTGGAGGATCAGGGACTCCAGGCTCTCATCCCTCTTCCTCAGAACGTGGGAATTTTACTCCATGCTCTGGTTTAGCCATACACTAAATAAAAGAGGTAACACATGACAAAGGCAATTAAACCAATATGCTTACCCTAATGCCCTGTGCCTGGTGAGGCACAAGGCACGCCGTGGACACCCCACCCTGCCCGCTCTCGGGGGTTTGGTTGCTGTTCCTCTGGAGATGGTGTTGCAGTCACCCTGCCCATCCTGGGTGGCCAGGCTGCTGCAGCAAACCTGCTGCCTTTCAGGACGTGTGCCTCTTGATTTTACTCACGGCTTAAAAATAACCAGCTTTATTTTCACATCTGCTTCAGCAGCACAAGGTCAGGTGGGCTTTGGGTCTGTCTCAAAGAGCTGGAGGCCAGCCCAAGTCTCAGAGGTTTTAGGGGTGTTTTGTGCAACAAAAAAAGTCTTATGAGGTGAGAAGAGGAGCAACCAAGCCGGAGAAACCTGCTGCTGCTTCCAGCCAGGGCTCAGGTGAGGCCCATTATGAACACAACCCTTACCCAAAGCTTTTCTCCTAAATTTTTCTTCATCCCATGAGCACAAGTTGAGCACAAGCTGTTTCCAGTCTGGAGGAGCCACATGGAGTCAGTACAGCTCTGGGTTCCCTTACCTGCCTGCTTGACCCTGGTGTTCTTACTCAATTTGCGTGTTCAGAGGCACAGGGATATTGCCCCTGGCAACCCTCAGAGTGCCTTGGCCAGAGGGCCTGGTGAACCTTCTTGTATTAATGGAATACACACAGAAAGACCTCGCCACTGCCGCCCAAATTAATGGGTGGGGAGACACAACATGTGTATTAAATAATACTTAGAAATATGTATTAAATGATACTTAGCAGTCCAAAGGATTAATTGTAAGGGCTAGTGGAGAAAAAGGAGCTTTCAAAAAGCTCAAGTTTTGGAGGCCCATCACTTCCCTGTGCATCTGGGCCTCCCACAGTGTCTGGTTTGATGTGAGTCTCTCACACAGGGACTCCGTGTGCTCAGAGCCCCCCCTGCCACTCCGCAGGCAGACACGTGTGTGTGTTTGTGTTTGTGTGTGTGTGTGTGTGAGTGAAACACATCACCAGCCCGCGAGATGCAGCTAATTAGCAGAAATACCCTGGTATTCCATTTGATCAGCCTGTCAGTCAAGGAGAATCCCCTGGTCCTTGCTGATGTTCATCCCAGGACCGCAGCCATCCCATGTTTGCTGCCAAAATCTGGGTCCATGAGGACTGGTGGAAGCATCCAGCTGGGAACGCCTCACACCAAAGCCCTGGGCTTGGGCTCAGAGCAGAGCAGCTACAGCGTAAAAAGAGCAATAAATAAACCCAACCTTAGCACCAAGGCTGATACCAAAAGCCGTAAAAAGCTGTGACGGTGAAGAAGAAAAGTGCACGGCAACAACAAATGTCAGATGCTGCTGGCATGAAGGGGGTTGGTTTGGAAGGGGCTGCCTAAAATTCCCTCTCCTGAAGGCAGTCACATGTCCCGTGCTAGCAGGATTATTGCTTGGGCACACACGTGTACGTCTGCTTGTATTCATAGCCCCAGAATGTTCCTGTCAGTCGTACACTCCACAAATGCCAGCAGGATCCGAGACGCTGCTTCCCCCCGTCCCTGCCCACCCTGTTGTTGTTGCATCTGCCCGTGCCACCCATCAGCACTCCCGTCCCCAGCTCTGCCTCAGCATATGTTGCAGGAGGAGAAGTAAAATTGAGCACAGCAAATCATTTTGAGGTAACCAGATGTCTTGTCCTGCACTGAACATCTTTCGCACCGTTTAATTAGCGGAGGGACGGTGTCTGCCTGTGGCTGGGCAGCACTGATGGCAGGGGTGCAGAGAGCAGATGGGCTTCACTCTCCAGCCCAGTGAAGCACCTTCTCCGGGAACACATCCTGCAAAGGCTCTTGGAGCACTGCCAGCGTTTGGAGAGCCCTCGGTTTCTGCTGCTCTTCACCTGGGCACATCCTGGGTGCCTCTAGACAGGCTTAAGGTGTGACTTCTCTTTGTGTTGCTTCAGGGCCGCAGGTTTGATTTATTACAGTCATTGGAGTGTGGTTATGTGTTCCTGTTCCTACACCAAATCCACCTTGGGACTGCAGGAGCCACACGCACGGGGCCAGGAGTAGTTCAGTGCCTACAGCACAGACACCCACCAACACCCCACGGCAACAGCATCTCCAGATTGGTGTTTTACAGCAAATGCCTTGTCATCCCATAAAATGTTGTGGGACATCCCAGGACACAGACTCAGCCCAGCAGTTCCCGTGGAGCAGCAGGGCTGGTTTTAGTTCTCCCCAAAAATCCCTTCACTCCTCTGCCAAAGGCTTAAATCGCTCTGATGGCCTTCGAGTGGCCCCCTGGCCTGCAGAGAGGGAAGGGATGGTGCAGAGGGGCTGGAGTGATGCTGGGAAGCCTGGAGAGAGTGGGGAGCAGCTGGAGAAGCAGCACGGAAGGGGAGACCTCAGGCACTGTTCAGGTCACTGCTTCAGGAGAGGGTTTTCCTCTGGCTGTCCCTGCGGTGTGCCACTCTCTAGGGAACTGGGCACTGGCTATTTCTGTACCCCTGTCAGCAGCCAGGAGCTGTGGGGTATTCCTCTCCCAACCCTGCTGTCTCCTCCCGGGCCAGGTTTCCTCCTCCTGTCCCATCCAGCTCACTGGGTCCCTGCCAGAGGCTCCGGTGCCAAGGGCAGGGTGGCACAACACCCGTCTCCCTGGAGCCAGGAGGGCTTCTCCAGTTTGTGCCCTTGTCACCCTGCTGCTCCCTCATCTCCGGGTGATCCCGCTGCCCCTGTGCAGGGAGGACCACCCTGGGGTGGCACCTGCAGCAGGGATGCATCTTCCCTTGCCGAGAGCTCACCAGGCTCACACCTCAGCAGGGCAAACCCCAAAGCCAGAGCCCCAAACCAACACAACCCCCCATTTCCGTATCCTCAGCTGTGTTTTGAAGCAGCTGAGGCAGACCCACCATGGACTCAGTTTTCAGCAGGAGTGGCCGTGCCTGGAGTGCAGGTGCTGCCCTGGGATGGGGCTCTGGTTTGGGGCTCAGCTGCCACAAACCAACTGCAGCCCCAGCTGGGTGGCAGCTGCTGGCTGAGTGGAGCAGTGCCAGTCCCCCAAAACCAGCAGTGCCTGTCCCCCAAAACCAGCAGTGCCTGTCCCCCAAAACCAGCAGTGTCCATCCCCCAAAACCAGCAGTGCCTGTCCCCCACACCAGCAGTGTCCATCCCCTCCACCAGCAGTGTCCATCCCCCCACACCAGCAGTGCCTGTCCCCCAAAACCAGCAGTGTCCATCCCCCTGCACCCACAGATCCGTCTCATTGTGCCACCCAGAGACAAAAATACTTCCCCAGCTGCTGCCCACCTGGTGCTGGAGACGAGTTTAGGAAGCAGCAGTAAGAAACTGAAAATAAAAGGCTGAAAAGAGGCAGATACAGGGCTTACACCAGAAGTGAGAGCACTAAAAATAGTGGTGATATGATCCGTCAGAGCTATAGGTCATAATTAACTGCTCGAGTGTCTTTGGGCATCAGGCAAGTGCCTCTCCAGCAATAGGAAACTCACGGGGGTTTAAGTGTCGAGACAGGGTGTCCTGGGCTCCCAGCATGTCCTGGGCTGGCCGGGCACCACCGAAAATAGAAGATGTGTGGTCAGTGCTCTGGTGGGCTGATGCCAGGCACTGGTGGGGCATCCCCCCTCCACTCTGCATCGGGTCCACCACGCTCCTTTCATCCCCACCATGGAGCTGTGGGTTTCCATTTGGTGGTTTGGAAAGAAGAAGGCATAGCTCTGAGCCATCTTCCAGTCTGGACACACCATGGTCCATGTGTGCTTAGCTGCTCCATGCCGGGCAGCTACACCTTCCATGGGGACTGCTCAGCTCCTTTCTGGGACCAGCACTGGGAGGTTGGTTTGTTTGCCAAACCTGGCTTGGTGCTCAAGTGATGGAAACACTCAAGGCAAGGTGCCTGGATGTGCATTGTCCCCCCGATGAAGCCCCAGGTCTTCCAACACACCCACCTTGTGCACAGCATGGCAGGTTGAGGGACTGCCCATTCCTGGGGCTCCCCATTTCACCAGGGAAAGATGTTTTTATACCAATGATCTTCACCAAGGGATGTGCAGAAAGGGCCCACCAGGTTTGGTTCCCAGCCCCACTGCTGTGCTCACCCCAAAGCTTTGGGTCCAGGGTCCTGGCAGTACCTGGTGCCATCCTGTAATGGTCACAGGGGTGGATCTGGCAGATCAAAATAACATGGTCAGCTAAAATGCATCTATCAAGTCAATTTATGCTGCCCTTTTGTTTCTGCAAATATAGGATATTGTGCATGAGGCTGAGTGGAAAGTTTCTTCTTTTACTCCTCCAGAAACAGGATTATTTAACTGAGCTCATATTCCCTGGAAACCTTTGACTCAAGCATTACAACATCATGATAGTGGAGAAATTCAACACCACAACAGCCCTCGGCTAATCCGTTTTCTTTTCTGGGACTGGGAAAGCTCAGACTGGGATAAGGATATTTAAAACCAGTTCAGCTCTAAGAACAAGTGGTAGCTAAAACCAAAACGAAATAGGTGAGGATTTTAAAAAACAAACACATGACTTAATCAAACGTGATGCTAAAAGAAGTTAAAGCAGCTACAATGAAGAACGTGGTGTGTTCGGTGCTCTCTGTGACCTGAGATCCAGGTGTGCTGAAGGCAGAGGGCAGTGCCAGAGGTGAGCACGGGCACCTTTGCCAAAGCAGCTGGGTACCCAGTCAGATCCCAGTTCCCCACCTTGCACCACCCCACGTGTGCTTTGCACCCTCTGGGGAGCCTCTCTCACCTCTCCTGTGGCACAGGTGGCACATATCCCCAGTGTGCCTCAGGGTAACGTGGCACAGCAGAGCCAGACACAGCCCAGTGCTGATGAGGAGGGCTGGACAACACCCAGAGCAGTCCTGACCAGCAGGAGCACAGCACTGGGACTGGGAAGAGGAGACTGATGTTGGCTGCGTGGCCAAAGGTGCACCCACTGGGTGCCCAGAGCCCCAGGTACCCACGGCTGCAGAGCGAGATGGGGTGGAGTCAGAAGAGCTTGAAAATTATCATTTTATTGTTTCTGATTCTCACTATTTTTGGCTTCAGATTCTTGGATGTCTCCTGCCTACTCCCCAAATATGTGACAAGGAGTAGGTTTGAGATAGTAACAATATTAAAATGAGTCAAGGCGCAGTTTGAGATGAAAGTTAGCACAAGGCAGAATAAAAAACCCTCGGCAAAAAATAACAGTCAGGTAGGCAGGAGATCCTCAGGAAAAGACTAGGGAGCAAGGGAGGACTGCAGGCTCAGCAGGGTCCCCCACGCCACATGGGTTAGGAAATCTCATGGGGACTGTCACACCCCAGCCATGCTCTGCTCAGGCTGAACCGAGGAGGCAAAATCCAGCGAGGGATGGGAATGAGCAGAAAATGTGGGTTGTGAGCAGAGAGAGGGAGGTAGCCAGGGTTAGTGGGTGATGGATGGCCAAGGGAGACGGGGAGAATTGGTTTCTATGCACACTGGCTGTGAAAAGGATGATGAAAAGTCCTGACTTGCTTTGCATGACCTCCTGAAAAGCCCCAGATGAAGGGACGCCTTATCTGTGACATTTAAATGTACTTCCAAGACAGTGGTGAGAAAAGCTGAGCTGCCTCAGGCATGACACAGATCCCTCCAGAGCCTCCCCAGGTCCCTCTTCCTGTTTGTTTCCATGAGCTTCTGCTGCATTTCACAGACCTTCTGATGCTCTGGTGGACTGAGCCCAGCTGGGGTACCTGGGGAGGGAAAGCCAGGGCCTGATTTCTGGGGAGAGCAACCCAGGCAAAGAGAGAACTGAAACGCTGACAAAGGCTTGTTGGCTTTGTGCTGATCCCTCAGCAGGAAAAGGTTTGGGGGAAGGAACCTCTGCCAGCTTCCAAATTAAAGTGGTCCCTGTTAACAAGTACAGTTATTCGTTGCCTTCTGGGGGAAGAAGAACCTGAGATGTAGAAAGTGTTCAAGGCCAGGTCAGGTGGGCTTTGAGCAACCTGGTCTCATGGAAGGGTGTCCCTGCCCATGGCAGGGAGCCTGGAAATGGATGGTCTTTAAAATCCCTCCCAACCCAAACCAGAAATTCTGTGATTCTCATTGAGATGGTGACTCTCAGAAGACCCTGAGATGTGTCTGACTGCACCAGAGAGTTACCTGAATTGTAATAGAGAAACCCAGCTTTGAAAAAGCTCCTGAAGCCCAAAGACATCATTGTCACCCTTGTCCTTCCTCTGTGGTGATAAAGAACTTCGTGGCATTTTTGGGACAAATGTTATTTCTCTCCTCCCTTCTTGCCCTTGATTTAACACTTGCAGTTTCTTAATCCTGCACAAAGCCAAGCAGATGCTTCCTGTGGGGACACGAATGGTCCCATTGAAGTCACGTGCTGTGACTTGATTTGTGTGCTTGGAAGTTTGAGGCTGTTGAGTCCAGGGGTCATTTTTGGGAGGAGAATCCCAAATGCCCCAAGCACCCCAGAGCAAACCATGGTCTCACAGTCACTCATCCAGCAGGTACATTGAATTTCAAACGTGGATCATGCACAGCCCCGCCTGGTGCTCATCCTCAGGCCACCAGCTCAGCTCCTGGCACTTTGCTCCAGCACTTGTCACAGCCCCAAATGGAGCAGGACAGTCCCTGAATTGCAGCTACCAATAGATAATGTTTAACATCCCCCAAGTGGGTACGCTTGATAAAAACATTTAATTACTACACTTCCCAAAGCATCCCAAAAAGCACACTGCTGTCAGGCAAATAAACTCTCCAAACAACTCTGAGCTATTAAAAGCCAACAGCATCCTGCATCCTCTGCACAGCCATAAACCCTGCGGGAACAGAGCTGCTGGATGCTGACAGTATTTAAAGGGAGGGCACAATGTCCTGTCACCGTGTGGTGATGTGGCACTGGTTAAGTCCCTCTATTACAGTCTATTCGTGCATGGCAATGCCTCATGTTGTGTTTGTGCCCATCTTTCCTCCGGGAGCATCCCTGGCTTCCCACAGGGTACATCCCCCTGCCCATGGGATGAGGAGCTTTTCCCAGCACAGTATTCGTGTCAAGAGACGATCAACTGGCTGATTCCAATCACAAAGTATTTTTATATTTTTAACCAGAAGCTATAAAAATCCAGGAAATGTGGATTTATGCCCTATAAAAGGTTTAGCTAGAGCTATGACCTACAGAGTTATGTAATTTACTACTGGCCTTAGAGAGGGCTCCTATTCCAGAGCCCCACTAAGCTCTTTTCGTAGCATTCTTGAATTGGGCTCTGTTAAAACACAGTTGGGTAGTCAGATGGTCAGAGATGGGAGCTTGGAGGGTGGGTTGCAGCATCCATCCATCCATCCATCCATCCATCCATCCATCCATCCATCCATCCATCCATCCATCCATCCTTCCTGCCTTCCTTCCTTCATCTCTTCCCAGGGGGAATGAGACACAGGAACACCTGCAAAGGGCAGAAGAGTTTTTTTTTGCTACTGAGCACCCACACAGTGTTTATTTGCAAGTGAGTCAACCGGACTCTAATGGGTTTGTGGATGCTGCACAATTCACCTCTCTCTTATCTCAGGGGTTTTCATTACCTTTTGGGCAATTTTGACAAGAATTCAATTTTCCCCACCCACACACACATCCTGCTGTTCTCTCATTGAACACATCAATTAGCAGCCAAAAAAAGTCCCCAGCACCTTTTCCTCTCCCCGATTCAGCCTCTCCCATCAGCCTTTAACACCATTTCCCACTCCATACCCCTGTCAGGTCTGGCCTGAGAGACTGAAACTCTTCACACATGGTCTCTGTGCTTCTCGTCCCTGCAGGCATCTCTTCTGCCAGCCCAGCAGCAGAATCCAAATGCCCTGGGTGAGCAGGGATAGAGCTGTGCATGGCACCCACATCCCTGCAGCAGCATCAGCCAGGAGCCCCTGTGCAATGGTAGAAAAACTGTAAAGTTTGGTATCATTCTCCTCTCTACCACATCCAGAGAAGCATCCAGAGGTATTCCAGCTGCCTTTGCAAACCAGTGAGCTCTCTGATTTCCAGCTTTTTGTCCCTGCTGCAATGGAGACAGCTGCACCATTTGACATCAGTCCAGTTGCTTCCACAAGGTAGAAGCTGAGTCTTCCAGCCTGAAGATGCAGCAGGATCCAGGGTGACACGTGGGTCACCTCCCCATCTCCTGCTCTCTCCTCCAGGTGATGCTTCCAGCCTCTGTCAGACCAGACAGCAGGACGTGTCTCTGGCCCAGGGCAGCACCCACCAGCTTTCTTTTTGTCCTTAAAACAAACATCAGCCTAATTTAATTTTAGAGGGCGTTTGCAGGCCAGGCTTTGGAAAAGCCTAATGATGACCCTGGAGCGAAGCGTTGCCACAGTCACGCTGCTGGCCCAGGCCCTGGCTGGTGGCAGCTCCATCCCTGCCAGGGCTGAGCCAGGGCAGGGCCCCAGGGCCACCAGGACACTGGGCTCCCACCTCAGCTCCACGTGCTGAAAGGTGGAGGTGAGAAGCAGATGTGGAGCCTGGGAAAGTTTCCAACACAATTCTGTTTGTTGTTTCTCTTTTTTTTTTCTTTTCTTCCTCATTTAAGTTCCAGTCCTGAGATAGCCTAAAATGCCCCTGGGCACAGTGACATCCAGGAGCAGGAGATGGCAGCACCACCCCCTTTCACTGCAGAAACCCTCTGACATGTCCCGAATCCCTTGGCACTGAAGGAGGGCAGGGGAAGGACGGGGAAGATGTGAGGAGCATCAGCCCCCTCAGCCCTGCAGCCAGACCTGCAGCTGACCCAGGGATTTGGAGCTGCTGTTCTGCAGGCAGGGAATGAATGAAGGGGACCCTCACCATCCCACCTGCAGGCAGGGAATGAATGAAGGGGACCCTCACCATCCCACCTGCAGGCTGGAGGAGCAGCAGGCAGGGGAATGCCAGGAGGCAGCTGCTCAGCCCTTGCAGTGCCAAGGAGCATCATCTGCCCCATCCCAGCTGGCTCCTTCCCAATGCCCAGCAGGACCTTTGTCTAACGATGGAAAACCTTCCGCTTTCCTAAGCATTAAGTGAATGGTGTTGGAGATCCCAGCTCTGGAGCAGCCAGAGGCAGACAAATCCCAACAACTCGACTCAACCTTCCCTGGAGGTGAAGGCAGGGGAGAGCATCTCCTGAGCCCTGCGGTGACCAAACGCTCAGCATCTCTCCTTCCTCGGACCACTGACACAACAGCTTCACCTTGGAGAGCTGTCAGAGGGAACCTGAGACTGGGATGCTTAGAGAGAGGCCAGGAGAAGGGAATTCTCCAGCAGAATGAGTTTTCTCTCACTCTCCACGTTGTGTTTGAATTGTGACAGCACCATCTTGTGTCACAACTTGGGCTGCGCCTGCTCCTGGGGCTCCATCCTGGCCAGAAGCTCCAGCAGAGGATAACAGCCAAAATCCACATCCCTTCCCATCAGCTCCCCCCTCCTCAAAACAGCATCTCAAGGAGTTATGTGCAATGATGCAGAATCACAGCAAGTCCTGCAGGCCCTGCCAGGAGCTGGTCCAAGGCCAGAGGCCCCTCTCAGCTTGTTCTACATTGAATTAAGGGGCACTTGTGCATCAGAGATCATCAGGATGTTCAACAGCAGTTCCAGACTGGACTGCTCAGACAGCTCTCAGGATGCTGAAAAAGGAAGGTGATGGCAAAAAGAATCCCCTATTTTGGGGGAGCTTACCTGTATTCCTCAGTAAGGCTGAGGTTTCATTCCCAGCCAAAACCTATTTTTCAATAAAAGTGCTCACATTGAAACAGCCTCCCTTCCTGTACCATTTTAAGTGTATGTATTCTGACCTGAATACCTCACTGTGTAGGACACTGATACAACACTGATACAACTGAGAGAACTTTTTTCTGGCTCAGAAATGGTGATTTTCTCATTATCCTCACATCCACTGCAGAAAGGTTTGGTATTTCTAATGGCTTAAAACTTGTCTCCAAATACCATTTATAACACCATAGCCTAGTTCACAACTCTAGTCTCACTTCTCTCTCAACACAGGATCTGAAAAAATTCAATTTTTCACACACACACAGAGACCTGAGGGGCTTCAGGACTCCCAGAAGAGCTGAAATGTTTCCAGAGTAAAGATTTATGATGCTTCCTCCCATTTAATATACACACACACACATGTATTGCTTAGCACAGTGCAGTGTGTGACCTGTCTGGGAACAGACACAGCCCCAGAACAAACACTGCAAGGAGAGGGAAATTCATCAGTACATTTGTCCTAGAGAGACAAAAATCTTGCAGAAAAACTCCACTAAGTAAGCAAAAATTATGGTGCCTTTTTTTAAGCACCAGGATGATAAAGCTTCTAGTTGATACAACATCAGCAGCAGGACACTGGATGGTTCTAAAACACAGATGATTCCTGTGTTTGCACGTGCAAGTCTGAGGTATTTTCACCCCAGAGGTATCAAACAGCTTCATGTGGGCCCTTTGGTGCTGCCTGAGAGAAGCAGCAGTGCCACCTGCACCCACCCTGGCACAGGGTGGGCAGGGGCACAGAGGGCACCGTGCCCCCACCACAGCCAGGCTGGGTCTCTGTGCCACCCCAACCCCTTAGGACAAGGGTAACCTCAGGGGCACACCAATCAGCCCCAGTGCTGGGACAAACAGCCAGAAAGGGGCAGCTGAGCCAGCAAAGAATTAAAACCTGGCTCTGGCCAAGTGGTCTGTTTCTGCAGTCACCAAGTCCTTCAACATACAGCAGTCCCTTCGCCGTGCAGAAAGTAACCAGTGAGCACTGGAGCTCTGATCACTCTGTGCTAAGGAGACTTCAAAAATACATCAGTGCCAGCACCTATTTCATCTGACCCGCATTAAGCAGATCTCCCTCACATCTCTATCCTCTGAGAAGCACAGACATCATCACAGCATCATTTGGGAGCCACTCAGTGAACCAGGCTTGTCTTCAAAGTTTTTGTTTGGGGCCAGTATGAGACTGGCCATGGGCCCACCAAAATGTGTCACTGCTTGTACTGATGATGGCAAGATTCAGCTGAAGTGTCAAATCCCCCATTATTGTGCCTTCTGGTAGCATCAAAACCCTGCAAAATTAACAAGAGACTACAAAGAACACACAGATCCAATGCATGTTTCATATACATATTTATATATATTTCATGTACAAAGTTACATTCTGAACCCCATGGATTCAATAATAGAAATAAATACTGAAATAACTACACTGCTATATGAGCTCTTCTGCTCACAGAAAAGAAGCCTCAAGTTTTAACGGACAGCAAGTTTAACGCTGTAGTATCCATCTCAGATTACAGAGGCAAGTAAAATTCAGCGTAAAGTGTCCAACAGACAAAACTTTCCAAAATTACAGACCATAAAATGTTTAAAATATATGTTTAAAAGATTGAGAAATGTGCATCAACAAAATTAATAAAGGAAACTTAATCTTGTTAGAGGGCGGGAGAGACATTTAGTGTATAGAAAAAAATGCTTTGAGGTGCAACATATGTCATTACAATATGGCATAACCCTGTTCGAAAAAAACATTTAATTTCCCTAAAGAACTGTACTTGAGTTTACCGTGTCTCGTTTTACAGAGTGGGGCCTTCACAAGACCCCACCTCAACAGGGCCACTTACAGAGTGCTAAGTCAGGTTTAATCCTTTGGTAACTTTTATAATACTCACATGGAAATAAATATTCAGTTACACAGCATTTTTAAAAAGACACACGTTCTTTAGAACAGTTAGTATAATAAAACAGATTTAACATTTGTTTGTTACTAAGGCAGCCTATGATAAAGTGTCTACGCTCTGTCAGCTCAATCCCATCCGAGGAATGGACGATGCAGCTTCACCTTCACCATGCAAACACCCCTACCCAGGCAAGTCATGTGCTGCATATTTTGTGCTCGAAATGTTTCCAAACTATTAACAAGCTGTAGCTATCAAGAGATTAGCTCCTATTTATATGATGCTTTAATCACGAGTGTGTGCATAAACACATTCTTGAGACGGATTTGAGGGGTGTACTGTCACCTCAGTGCCTGGGCTTTACGTGCCTCATTCACCCTTCAAAGCCACCTTAAGGAGAGCTGCTACAGCCCAGAGCACTGCGATGGCAACAGGGACCCAGTTAATCTACTGCACCTTAGGACAGGGGAGAGTTTTGAAATGAGAAATACAGAGAAGTGCACATGCCTTTATCTACACCCACAGTGGTACACAGTTAAAACTACTGTCTGCTTTGAAACCCTCCCAAACTTTTGGACAGAAACAATCATCATTCTCTGAAAGCTTTGCAGGAGTTGGCCCCCGGAGGGGACAGCAATGGCACGGGGGGCCAGCTGGGTTGGGCCAAGGGGCAGGTCCACACTCCCAGGTTGGACTCTGCAGTGGTAACGCCCTTCAGAGAGAACCAGCTCAGACTGACAAACCAAACCCCACACAGGAACCAGGAACACGATTGTGCGCTTTTTGTTTTTGCCTTTTTTTTTTGTCTGAGAACATGAGAATGTGACAATCGACCAGTGAGTAAAAAAAAACAAAAAACTTTGGAGGTTGTGTTTTCCAAAGAGGAAAAAAAAAAAAAACAATTCAAGAAAATGGCAGGAAAAGCAATGAAACGGCACCACTCACAGTGAAGATTCTGCACAACAGGAAAAGTTTAGGGAGCATTTTTCTTAGACATCCAATCCCATAAGTTAATTCAGATGTGCTTCATGTTCAGCATACATGCCTATAAGTTTAAAATAGGTCTAAGAGTGTTGACTCGGTTTACTTTCTGTATTTGTATATTTTTAATAAGCTTCCAGACTTAATATTTAAGCCAAAGTACTTTAAGAGTGACATTAAAGATGAATTTGGAAAGCAAATTATGAACAACATGCTCTCATCACTTTTGGCATTCTGAAGAGAAAAATACTACCAAGATATTAGACATCTTTAATAAGGATTTTTACTACATAGTTCATGTCCTAAATACATATTTACGAGAGGAACAGCTGTGTACAAAATATGTCGCTTAAAAAGTATTTATACATATAAATCTAACCAATAGACCTGAATGGAGATTTTCTGGTTTATCAGCTATGATATGCATTTGAAAAAGCTGCCTAAATATATATTTACACAATAGACCTCAGCTAAATGTGTTCATTTAAAAAATTAAGAAAATATATAAACACATGTTTGCCTGATAGACCAGAACTGCTCCTATTGCATAAAAATGTTTAGGCAGTTTTAAAAAAGTGTTTCTATATTCACTGCTCTGAAACTGTTCAGTTCTCTCACGTAATCAAGTGACTAAATTTCTCTGCTCATCTGAACAATCCCAGCCTTTTGGGGCTAAATGATGGATGTTTATTAAAACCCCTCAAACCTTTCACTTTCCAGAGACAAAATGAAAGAGCAAATCTGGGTTTTTTTAATATTCTGAAGTACAGAAATCATGAAGTGTTTAACTTAGGTCTGATACTAATGTAGAAATTTCAATGTAAAAGGAAGACAGTCTTCAACTCACATTTATGGTTAAAAAAATAGATGGTGAGTAGACAGAATGTCAGCCTAATATTAGAGTCTCCTGACTTTCATTCATTTCCTCAATCTTAGTGTTACCTGATAATATTGTTGCTAAATTTTTTTTTTTTGTTTTTTACTAAATTGGGGTATGGAGCTACAAAAAATACATTTTGTACCTAATTATCTGGCACTAAAGTTCCTTTACGATCTCACTTGGGCAGAATGCAGTTTTCCTGTACACTCTCAGTCTTTTCTCATGCTCTAATCGAGGTCTTTAACCTTCACACACGTAGTGCCTCATGAGTTTGACCAGCTAGGCAGAGAAGATCATTCTAGTGCTTAGGACATAAGGAGTTAAGACAAGAAAAGAACAAAACATATCCCCTGTTCAAGAATTTTACAGGTATTTTCCAATTTAAATCATCCTAAGAATACCCTTTGGAAACAGAGGGGTTCCATGTCAGGGAGATGGAAAAGCATTATGCTCAAAATTGCTCATTACTGAGGGCAGCAGTTCTCAAACTTTCAGATTCAATAATGAAAAGAGGACTTTATTTAAATATTGTATTCTTAATTCCTATAAAGTCCCCTCTTTCCCCCCAAAATTCTGACGAGTGTAAGAAATTAAACCATTTACACCATGTAAGCAAGGTTTTCCAGGTTTGAAAACAAAAGCTGAAATACACAGTTTGCTTTAGCCCTCACTGAATATTTGGATGAGTCTAAATAATCCACCTTATAATTTGTCCATTTTTTATATACTCTGGGAATAACTTTGCTGTTTTACTCAATGCATTATACAGTGAAATGAAGCTCAGTTGTAACAAAGCCAAACTCAAGTGAGGCTACCAAAGAAGTGAACACATTAGATTGCTGTGGTACAGTAAAACCAATGCCTCAGCTGCTCACTATGCTGTGCACACCAGTTGGAGGAAGGTCTGATTTCCTTACACTGTTCCATGTAACACGGGTGCAGTAAAACAGCACAAGCTAATTCCTGTATAGTTAAAGGTATGACAGCTTTGCAATATAAAGTTAAACAGCAAAGAAATGCTTCAACATCATGTAGTGAAACAGGTTCACAAAATAAAAAGAACATGCAGAAGCTTTTTTTTTTTTTTCTTTTTCTTAAGGTCTCCAGCTGCATCCTACAGGCTCACTCACTGCCACACATGACTTGCCACACTATCAAGTGACTTCTCTCAGCTTTGGCTACAGAAGGTTCAAGTGGTAGAGCTTCTCCAAGGAGTTCAGATTCTCCCCCTTCATCACCTGGAAAACAACAGCTTTGATTGAGGCAGCCAATAACCAGAACAGCATCACCACCACACAAAGGGAGACAAGTGACAGCAATGTCTACAAGAGAAGCACTAAAAAGACAGGAGTTGCCATATGCTCATATAAAAGCATACTAAAGTCTGGGAATGTATACATTACAAACGGAGAGTGTGTTGCACAGTTATCTCAGAGCCTGGTATTCTGCTGGCCATATTCTTCAGTTCTAGCCCCAAAAATTAAGGGCACTTTCATAAGTATCCATATTCTACACATTTCATTACTGATAAATCTTTAAGACTGAGAAAAAACCACCTAATTTGCAAACCTGTAGTGCCTCCCAGGCAGACACAGAGATGGTTTGGCTACAATCAAGTGTGCTGGGATAAACACAAACATACAAATGCTCTGGAACAAGAGCTGTAATTGAGCACAAGTGAGACAATGCAACAACATTCATGTCTATGATGAATGTTTCCCCTTCTTTGCTCTTGTTCCAGTTATCCCAGTTTGTCACAACTCCGCACACACTGGCAAAGACAGCCTTAGGCATATTCTCCATTATTGTTCTTCAAAGGAGAAGAGCAGTTTTGTAACTGCATCTGAACTCTGGGCAGAAGGAGCCGACCTGGATCAAACCTGGTCGGTCCAACAGAGCAGCCACTGAAAACCACCCATGGAGAGCCAGAACCATCAAGTTCACTCAGCTGAGAGAGGAACTGACCTACACCTGCAGGAAGGGGCCAAATCACAGTCTGGCTGCTTTCCTGGTTAGACTCCTTTGGAGGGCTGAGGGCTCTAAACACAGAGCAGCCCAAAATTGCTCCTGGGCTCCCGTGGCAGTGGCTGAGCTGATGAACCTGCAGCACCGACACTCGGTGCGTGGCTTTGCCTCATGCCACGGGGACAGCAAAGGGCACGTTTGGAATGTGGCTATTCCAGTTGCCCTGAGTGAGTGCAGAGGTTCAGTCCTCCTGCAGAGTGGGCCAGAACTGCCTCAAGTGGTGCCTCCCCCAGAGCTCCACCAGCGTCACCAGCAGGAACCTGGTTGTCACCGCCCGGTGGGATGACAGGATTGGGGCTGCCCTTCCTGGGTTTTCCTTTGTAGTGGTATTTGGGGGTTGTTTTGATGTTTGGTTGGCTTTGAAAGACTACAGGCAGATTTAGGCAAAAGGTCAAAACCAGGTCTAAGAGTTGCAATGCCTTTTTTATGTAATTTTTTTAATCAGGGTCTCCACCTGCAGGTTCCAAGCAGAGAACCACAACTGCTCTCAGTTTATTTCTCCAAAGAGTTCAATTAAAAAAAAACCCTAATATTTACAAAGGAATTCTTTTATGGGTTAGATCATGCAAAAATGCTATCCAAGAAAAGCAGTGATCAAATAAGATGGGCATGTCGAGATAAGTGATCTACTTTTTTCCTTCTCACTCAAAAATGAGTAAATTTTAGATAGAGCATTCTTCATTTAACACATGACTTGTTTTTATAGTCAGTCTGCATTTTAAGTAACTAAGGACATATTTTCCAGCAGTTTGAGACAGCAGATTAATCTGCCAAAGGAAGGTTGAAAGCATAAACAGTAAGGTGGTACATGACTCCAAAGCAGAGTTTCAAATAAAACTTTTCGCAGTCATCCCAGAGGTTATGGTTTATTGAGGAGGAGAAGCTGAAGGTGTGTGTCATAAAAGAAACACTTCTATCCTCGCAGTATAAAACCTGAATATACTGAGCACACGGATGCACTCTGCAATCACTATTACTATATGGTCAATGACCTTCAAGTATGAAGAGGTTACAACTCATTTTAAGCTCAGATTTCTTACCCATTCTGAAGTCAATGTATCCTTCTCCACCACTTATCACCAACATTGATTTTAAGGGACTCTGGTTGAAGGACTCTTGGCCTTGTTTATCAGCTGTTAGCTCCGTCCCACCACTACTCTGTGGGCAAACAACCTGACCTGGATGGAAAACAAAATACATTTTTATGCCCTATCTCACAGAATAAAATTAAGTGGATGACACTTAATGCCTAAAGCAGTTGAGTGCCTTCATAATAGGCAAGTGCTCACCACAATTATTTTTTTTCAGATGGAAGCAAAGCACTTATTTGTGACCAAACCCTTTTCCTCCCATTAATCAGTACCACACTTAATAATCAGACAAGTCTTGTAAATGAAATATATTGTTTCTGAACGTATGACTTCATACACTTACCTTTACACCTTTCCTAAACACTGCGCTTAACTAAGAAAATGAAGATTTAAAAAAAAAAAAAAAATTCATTTGAAGAATGGCAATAAAACCTCACCTGGTACAGCAACAAAGAACTTCACAGCATCCCGGTGCCCGTGGAAGCAAAGCTGTGCGTGTGCCATGGAGCAGTAGGGGATGAAGGTCCCTGGAGTCACTTTGTCACTGTTCTCATCTCCATACACACGGATGACGCTCCCCGGACGGTTTCCGGAGCCTGCTGCTGCTTTATTAGCTGGAAAAGAAGGGAAGTGGTTTTCTACATTTCAAAATACAAATTACAGAAGTGGTTATTTGTTAAGTAACCTTATGGTACCATCTAAAAGCTAAAGCCAACTTAGATAAAAATGAAACAGGAGGGCAGCAATGCCAATTCAAGACAGAGCTGGAAAGAAAAAGATTGCATGCTTCGTTATTTTAAGTACATCAGAAAATGGAGCAGGATTCTTATTAGTCTAGCATAAACACCAGATTTCAATATCCTACTTTTGGAAAAAAATAATTTGTGAAAGGACTATATCTTTCATAGAAAATAAGTACCTCTAATGTGTTTCAGTGTGAGCAAATTCGATGCACTTAAACATATAATTAAAGACACTTGTATTCCAACTAATCATAGGGTATCCCCTTGCCAGCAAAAATTCTCTAAAAATAGCCACCTGTGGGCACAAAGGAGCTACCCTATTCCAATTCTACATCTAGTTTTTACCGAGTTTTAAAATCCATTAAACCAGAGAAGTACTCATGCTAGACATACAAGCCATCTCCATTCCAAAGACTATCAAAGTAGTGAAAAGAAACAGTGATTTGTAACAAGACAGCAAATGATGTGGATTAATGACAAAGTTATAAGATGTGGTATCACACTGGCTGGAAGAAAAACAAAGTTTGTATGAGAGTTCAGCTGCAACACAGGATGATATGCTAAACTGCTGAGCAGATTGGTGGCCATTTAGCAAACATAAAACTGCTGCAATGCAGTAACTGCAAGTGGAAAAACATTTAGGAACATACAAAGGGTAAATCTATAAGGAGTGGGAAACAGCCTCGAAGTGGCTATTAGAAGCCTGAAAATAGGTTTTTGTTCAGGATCTGCACTTACCCCGCAGCCCCAGTAAACGTCCCTGGTGGAGGATTACAGCTAGTGAGAAAGGAGGAAAGGGGAAATGGATAGGTATGACAGTAGAGGAGAAGGATTAATGAGAACCCACCACTTATATTTTGGTTTTCGATAAGGTAGAGCTTAAACTTTTAGCTCCTAAAAACAGTAGATAATTAATTACAGAAGATTCGATCCAAAGTCACAAAGAACAATATCTTGTCATAGAAGTTTCAGTAGAAAATGGACCACAAAAGCACTGCCACTGTCACGTGCTTTATCACTTTTAAGTTTTATTATTGATTAGCAACGTTTCCCCTTTCTCTCTTTCCTTGGCAGGAGGCTCCAAAACAATATAGAACAACTCATGTTTTCATGTGCCCTCTGGAAACATCATCTGCAGATACCAGAGCTGCCCAGCTACTGAGACCCAGGGAACTGAGAGATGCCACTCCTGTTTCTGAGAACCATCAACAATCCCAACAAGGGTCCTCAGCCCCACCATCAGGCTACCCCCAAAAGGCTGCTCTGATCCACAGACAACTAACAAAACTGAAATGAAACTGAAGGCTTTAATAGGGATTTCTTCATGTTTGCTCCTGTTTTAAAACAAACTCCACTGGAAACAATAAATCAAGCTTGATGCAAAGTAAGAGCTATAATTTTTGAAAGCATGGTTTAAACTATTTCAAACTCGTGACAGGAAGCCTGTCCTTCCTTAGTACATTCATGCAATGCAAAAAAAAGACATTTACTGAATGGATGGACAATGCAATGGAACAGTATGAGAAACAATGTATGTGTGTGCTGTTCAACAAAGCAGATACAACATGAAGAGTTTTCACTATTAAATTACCCTAAAATCTCACCTGTCAGACTGTACTACTGTTTATGTAACAACAGTAGAAGTAGGACCATCAAAGTTCTGTATTTTATTTTCTGAAACTTCTGTTCACCTGTTTTAACATTAGTCTCAGCACAACTGTTGAGGGGGTTTTTTGTTGTTTAAATGCAATCCATTTACACCAAGATTCTTCCCAAGCTTTACCTACTTAAGATTTGTTTTGCCCTTGAGCTGGACTGTTCTGTCCTCCTGAGGTTCAACCACCTGTGTGTGAATGCTTCCTCTCCCACCCTCATGTCGTTTCAGCTTATGACAAGAGTCTGGGGTCTGTTTTGCAGATACCTGGATTTACACGACTGGAATTTGACCTAGAAGTCAGTGCCCTGTTTGCAGAATGTGTTTACAGCTCCTGTAACTCTGAACATGTCCTTTAAAGCAGTCAGTGCTACTGCAGTTCCAGTCCTTTTTACCCGCTTTGTGATGAATTCTTAAGTACTGAAGCCAAACAAATTGTGTTAACAACAACAGCAACTTGCTCAAACAAAAAATTATTTTGTGATCACATGGCAATCAAAAATAACATTAATTAGAAAACTAAAAATGTCTCCTATAAGCAATAAACTTCTATAAATGCTGCTAAAGCTCAGAACACCTTGAAGGCTTCAAAGTGTCCCTTTGATTGAAGCCACAGCAACTCCAGTCAAACTGCAGTACAGGAGATTCAGGAGATGTGCTTTTTTGCTCAGAGTAATTGTAACCACGTGCACAGATTTAGGTGCTAAACATCACACAGGCCCGATCTGTTACAAACCTGCAAGATTCAGACCTGGCAGTGAAGTTTTCTATCCATCAGCAAGCATCTGAATGGTGTTTAATACTCTTTTTTTGTGTGTCTACAGCACATTGCACAGAGCTATTGATTTATATTTTACTTACTTTCTGTTAATGGAATGGAGATGATGACACCATTTCCTGTTCCTACCCATAAACGATTACAAGACACCATAAGAGCTGTGATTCTCACAAATGAGAATCCCAGTTTACCAGTACCTAAAAACAAAAGATGCTTTTCATCAAAAATTATGAGCAAGAATAATCTTAGTTCTACAACAGAGAATCTTAACTCCCAAACCACGCAGACAAGCAGTTCCCTCCCACTTCAAACATAAAGTAGAGGAGGATATTTAAGTTGTGGAGATAACCTAAAAGGCTACAACACTAAGTTGTGAAGAGTCTGAAAGAGTCTAATGTTAACTATGAGAAAGCAAAAAAGGTATTACAGCCCCATAATGCTGCGCAGTAAAATCTTTTGAGCCTTACCAGCTTTTAAAACAAACAAAAAAATTGAGTATACATCTGTAAGGTAATGGTTTCTCATCCATTAAAATTAATCTCTCATCCATTAGCAGGGTGAGAGGAGCACAAGGCTGACCAGTTAAGTGTGATGGCACAGCAGTGACTTGTGAAGGATTTCTCAGGGCCCAATTACCCGTGTTTGTTGTGTTATGTAGGTGAGCAAACTGCTCTTACATAGATATTAATGGGGGAAAAAAAAAAAAATCAGAAAGCTAATTAGGCTCAATAGCAATAAAAATCTGCTATCCTGCATTTTCCTGAAAAAGAAGTAATTTTTTCAGGAAAGCAGAGGATTCTTCCCATTTTTAGTTAAAAAAAAAAATAAATGAAGGCATCAGTAGAGGAAAAAAAGAGAAAGATTTTAATTTCTTCTATTAGTGCCTCCCCAACCCAACCACTACTTTTCTCATTAGTTTTGAGTTTTTAAGGGCAATTTATACACCAGGAAAGATCAACAGATAACAGATGACCCATCATCCCTTACAGACTGACTTTGACATCCTGACTCAAGTTTGCACCAGCTGCATTGACTGACCTTCCACCCGCCCTGCCCCAGTGAGAACTGCCTGCTCCAGACAGCGAGAGCTGCAAGAACACACCGTTTTCCTCGGGGACTTACCGAGCATTTTGCTTACATAGGGCTCAATGTCCACGTCCTGCAGGTGCTGGTACGTGTGTGCGTGGTAGAGGCGCAGGGTGGAGTCCAAGCGAATGGACACCCAGACCCCGTCCCCCACCCAGGCCAGCTGCCTCACTTGGCTCTCCCTCCTTGGGTGGGCATCAAATGACTTCTACAAAACATTTGGAGTTTAATTCAAAGGATGAAACACAGGAAAGAGTAAGAAAGATTTCTCTGTTACTCTTACACTGTCAATACCAGCAATTTTCTTGAGTCAACCACAACCCTCTGATCTTCAAGATCACAAGAAAGATACATGTTTAGCTTAGTTACAACTACCATATGATGCTGGGAAAGTAATGGTAAAATTGCTGATTCCTTTCCCCAGATGTGATCTCAGAGCTGTAGATTCCTACTATGTCCTCATTTACATATCACATCCCAGCCTGCTCTGGATTCTGTCTCCCTTCAACCTGGACCCTTTATGGTTTGAGGTCCTGCGGTCACAGCACAAGATACATGTGCCCAAAAAGTGCTTTTCTTCCTAGTTCTGTCATGACTTAACTCTTACATACAAACCTACCTGCAAAACAAACAATTTCACTGTTGCATGAACTCCATTTCAGTTTTCCTATATATACACACAGTCTTCACAAAACCAGCTTATTAATTAGGTGCTTATTATTTTCACAATTTCTGAGCAGTCAGCCTCAAAAGGTCTGGACCATGTCTCGGGCCAATTAGCAGAAGCTGAAGCATTAATTTTGCTAAAGCCTTGCACAAACCTCAGCCACTTTTGCACTCGAGATGTCGGGTACAGATAAAACACTGCAGAAACACCAGCTTACACACCTTACATGAATAAACTATTCTCTAACTGGAGGGAGAGCGCACTCAAGATTAACACTTACAGATCTTTCAAGTATGCAAGGACAGATTATAGAGCATTTTACAGGTGGTGGAGAATAAAATGAGGCACACACAGAGTATAAACTGGGAGCTTGTCTTACAAGCTCTGCACAAGGACACGTTCCAGTTCCTGGACAGCTAGAACTGAATAACTAAGCCACTCAGAAATAGCTTTCACTAAGTGAGAACTGTCTCATCGTGGCCTTAAGTCTTCTAAAGCAGTGAAAACATCTCAAGGTAATGTAACAGTATTTCCCAAAACAAATCTGTTTGGTTGCTTGTTTCTGTACTGATGAACAAAACATGTTTTCTGGAGTTACTCTGTAGTTTGACCTGCAGCATTTAAGCATCACATTTAATTACTCCAATCACCATTGTAACTTACTTCTATTTTCATGGCCTTTGGTTGAACAACATAGATCTTGTTCCTGTAGCCACACCAGACTTTGTCATGTACCACTGTCATGCACCGTATCGAGTGGTGTGGCCGGCCCAGGTCTAAGAGGTGATAGTTTGTCAAATCCCACTGACCATCTTGGAAAACAGAAGGAAAAGAAAAAGCAAAATTAAACATGGGTTCCTATGAGTTTAAGAATAATTTAAAATTACAAGCAAATATCTTAACAGCCTAATTTTTTTGAACTGTTGTAATAATCTGAGTAAGTCAAAAATGTATGGCTCGGCTCCTCATTAAGAGCAACTAATTAGAGGAACTACCAACATCCCAAATGCTACGTTTTTTCTAATAAGGTGGTACAATGATTCATGTTCAAAACAGAGCAAAGCATTTTTTAAAACAGCAAGTTACCCAGTACTAAATGTGCTGCTTGGCCAGGCACCAGTGCACATGACAACACACAGCATGAGGCACACTTGCTGCCTTGGCTGAACAAAGAAACCTCGGCCAGTGCCGCAAGATTTTTTTTTTAAACGTGCTGCAAGATCTTAAAAAAAGGCACCTGAAATCTACTGGAAGGATGCTAAATTTGCTTATTTAACACCAAGGAAAATTATTCTGGGGACAGAGCTAAGCTACAGACCACCACCTACAATCCTTAAAGATTATAAGCCACTACAGTGAGTTCTAAAAAAACCAACAAAACAAATCCACTGAAACCAACTTCAACCCAGGTGCATCTTTCCCAGTATCCGCATTCATGTTGTGCAACCTTTTTAATTCTTCTCAATGCTGAGCACAGGGATTTAAACATCACAAGGAAAAGAGCACATGAATAGGGAGGCTGTGGAAACAAGCCAACAGACAAGTTCTAGTTACTCATAGTGAGACCTTCCCCTCCAGGTCTTGTTTCTGGAGTTGGTTCAGAGTGGTTTGGGCAGGAATTCTGAAGGGATGCTTACAAAACTCTCATTGAAGGACTTTGCCAGAGACAGTTATTAACACTAATAAAGCAGAAGACACAAATATTGAGTAGGATGGAAAAGCAAGAGATGATGATCAAAGTGGACTTTCAAATGGCTTTTCACTATTTAGCTCAGATATATCCCATTCTCCATTTCAGAGCAAGAAAAAGTTCTATTAATTCACAGGACAGTGCAAAAATTGTACTTGACTCTGCAACTGAAATAACTAAAAAGATTTCTCAATGCAACCTGTAAAAAAAAAAATCCCATTGGGGAATACATTATCAAAACACTACTTATAAGTGGCACATTTCTTTGCTGTTACAACCTCTCTGATTTCCAGATGTACCAGAATGCTTACCAACTCCTCGGTGAAAGATTGCCAGCGTTCCATCAGCCAGTGCAACCAACACTATTCCTTTCACATGTCTGGGGAAAAAAAGGAGGCACAACAATAGACACTGTTAGCCTGCACTGCTCAAATGGCAAATTTAAGGCATAAACATTTTGTATTTCAGCATATTTTTACAGTCATGTTAGCCCTACTGTTTTGATTTCTACTACATAGCTCAAGAGAATGGATGTAGTAAGGTGTCAAAATCCAGTTCAAAAATCTTGAAATATAGCTACAGTGCCTGAAGAAAACATCAAGGACAGCAACCTATAACTGTTTTGAGCAAATAGCTACAGCTCATCATTTGGGCTTTGCATTTCCAACAAATACAAGATTCCTTTTTTCCTTACTCCCCGAATGTTTTCCACTGTCCCTCAAAGAGCATGCAGGCAGTTATGGCAACTGACCTTCCCAATATCTGAGGAGGAAATATAAAACTACTTTGAAAGTATTTTAACAGAAATTCATTATGATTTACATGACATTCTTTCAGGACTTACACAATACTGAGAATAGAATCTTTAAGTTTAATGGCATGAACACATTTCCTCCACTGGGCCACTGACGAATGAACATACAGGCTGCAAAGACAAATCAGGAGGGATTAAAAGCACTACCAGACAAAAACAACCACAAGCAAAACCCCTATAACTGAAATCCAAAAATCAAAGGGAAAATAAGTTTTGATCTTCCACTGGAAACTATGCATAGACTGAAAGGAAGAACTGCCTGAGCAGCAGAATGGTTTTTCAAAGGCATAAAGCATTACAAACACCTTTGCAGATCCATCTGTACAATATATTTTTCAAGCATATTAAAATATTGAAAGTTATGGAATTATCAGACCATAACTATTTCTTTGACTACAAAAAAAACCCACAGAACTTTTCTGCAGATGAAAGTGTTATCCACCAAAAAGAGCTTGCTAACCACCTACAGTGCTCTCTTTGAATTCTGTAATGCCTAAATGCAGCAATGACTACAAGGTTTTGGCTCCCTTGAGATCTTCCTGCACTTAATCTCGACTCGAGACAGTTATCAGGCCTGTAGGCACAAGAAGCAAGTTTAAAGCAATTATTACAAATACATTTAACACAATTAGCACTTCCTTACCATCCATTCTGTGCTCCAAGCCACATGGTCGGTAAAAGGCTACTCATTTTCTGTGCTTCTTCTCTCACTAGATCTTGCTCATTTGGCAAAACTGCAACATCTTTACATAACTCTGACTCAGTACTAGAAAAAAAAACCCAGTTAAGATACATTTAATGAAGTGCACAGCTTACTCAGGCCATAACCTAGGCATTTACTTCATTGCTGCTAATTCCTACACTGGCTTTTGAAGTACTTAAGGTATTTAAAAACACAGTAACCAGGCATGAAAGTACGATGCAGATGAAAACCTCAATAACAATGAATTTCTTCAAGGGGACATTTTCTTCCACAAGGAAAATTAGGTTCCATTCAAACCTCTCAGTATTGTTGATCTCTGAGGAATGGCAGAAGAGTCACAATGCATGGAGCATCTTGTACCAAGACTACTTACATAAACCTCAACACAACACACTTAACAAGGGGAAAAAAGTAGTCATTTTGTTCCAGGCCGTGCTCCCACAAACATCGTATTTTTCATTTTAAATACATTTTAAAAGGTATGAGGATTGAGACTATGTACTTAGGCTGGTACACTGGAGATGCCTCTGATGTATGCTGCACTCCCAAAGGATCTGTGAAGACATGCTCTGTGTAGACTCCAGTTTGTGCAATATCAGCTGTGTCTTCTCCTGTCCCTGCATTGACTTCTGTTGCTTCTGTTGCCTCCTCTGCTGTTGGAATGTTCTCATCCACTAAATTATTTTCAGTTGGAATATCTATGCAAACAAAAAAATTGGAAAAACTTTTAACAGCTGTGACAGAATTCTCAACTATTTAAAACAGCCAGAACTTCATACTTAGAACTGAGGTGACCAGATAGTCACAATCCAGATTTTATACTTCATCTAAAAAGGAAATCACATCGGAAATGTCCAAACTTTACCAGGCTGCAGTGTATAAACAAACGACAAATGCACTTAAAATACTTTAAATTTTAATACTTAAAAGTATCAACTCAATGACTGATGGCACAGATTGTCCTTTAAGTGAATAATTAGAACAGCAGTGAACAAATCCAACCACCTCATATCCATTGCCAGTCATATCACCATACAGCTCTGAAGGGCATATGGCAGAAAACAGTAAGAATGTCTATAACATAAGCAGCTTCACTTAAATCTCTATTAAGACTCGACAAAATTCAAGGCATTTATTCACATTCTCTCCAGTAATTTGTTGGCAAGATCTGCAATTCAAATACTGAATAAATTAAAAGCTCTCTTTATACCATGCACAAAGGAGTTCTCTCAAAAATATTTGCAAGAAGCAACTGCCTATACCCATTTAATATCACCCCCACAAAGTTTTCAGCTACAATTATGCACTGGAAGTATGTCAGACTCACAGGCCACTTGTTCTCTGCTATCACTGCTTACAGACACGCTGTTACGTGAACGAGCTGCACCATTAATTTGCAGTGACATCTAAAAGTGCTTGGCCACCCCTGTCATGTTCTCATACCTGAGTGTTTCTCTGCCACTGGGGAGCCCCCGTTGGCATCAGGAGCTGTGGGTGCCCCCGTGAGCCCCTCTGCAGTGCAGCCCACCACGGTGATGCCCCCCAGCAGGCTGTCGGTCTCAGCTGAGCTGTTGCTGGTCATGCTGCCACACAGAGAGGACTTGTCCACTTGACTGGGATCTGCTTCTTGAGACCCTTCTTCTCCTGCAGGATAGTCTGTTTCCCTTGCCCCTGGAAGAGGTTAAACTCATGTGTTTTTCACTGTGATCAAGTGAGTCGCTTCTGTATCTAAGCTTCAAACTGAAGGAACTCTCCAGCACTTGAGATTAAACATGCAGATACCCATCTACAACCTTATTTTAACATGATCAGCAAATACAAAAGATGTCACAAAGCTCACAAAACAGAGGCCATATCTATATATGCTGCACATCTGAATGTCCTGCACCATATTTCAATCTGCAGTTTTCCAAATAGCTTATTTCAATTTCCATTACATTTTCCATTAAAATTGTATTTCCTAACAGTGCATATATGCAGGGATACCTAACAACATCTTTACAAAGAATTTAGCTGCAATAGATCCTTTGTTCTGGAAGAAAAGGTTTTTTTTCTTTTGTACAACCCCCTCACAGTTTTAAGACTTATTCTCAATGCAACAAGGATTCCCTCTGCAGGAAGCTCCAAGACTTGCTACTTATCTTCAAGAGGCTGAAGAGATCAAAAAAGCAAACAACATATTGTTTTGTGATGTTCACAGTTCCATAAAGCACTGACACTACTGCACAATTTATAATACATCAGGCAAAATAGTTACTCTTAGCTGCTGACATCTCTTTACCTTTGAGTTAGTTTAGGCCAAGAGCCAACTAATGAGTGGAACAGTAAAGCAGAAATGCAGTATTTTCAGTACAACTAAACACTTTCTATTGCTGCATCACAGTAACATTTTTATCACACCAATTAACAAGTCTTTGGGTTTTCACTGCGTAAGAAAATCTGATTAAGAAATAAAAAAAGAAGGAGCTAAAACATCCCAAGTCTTTACCTGGCACACTAGCAATACAAAGCACGTGAGAATTGCAAACAATGAAACTGTCCAGAATATTTCCTGGTTGATTTGCATCAATAATGATAACTTTTGTAGCAGAATGTGTGCTAGTACAGATCCAAACCAGGCTGGATAGCTCTTCTTGATGTTTCAGTTCCTTCTGCTGATCCTGGAGGAGAATAAAGGCAGAACAGAAGTGAACAACAGGAAGGGGGGCAATAGAATCATTACCGTTGATCTTTCATGTACTTACATTTTCAACTACAGAAATATACATAAATATGTGGTAAGTAAAATATCTTCAGTGCCACTGTAAAATTACATGTAGCTACTTGTTCTCTATGTATTCGAAATATAAATTCCCCTCATATTTCATACTTGAATTAAAAAAGATAGAAAATAACTATAGTGTACAATTACATGGTAGACAAGTATAAAATAAGAACACTATTGGCATGCAAGCTGCCATAATCAGTGTAGCCACAGACAAATGTCCCAAAGCACTTTAAAATCAAGCCTTTGTTCTTATGTCCTTTCACGGCAGCCAGAACATGAACAGTTTTGTCACAAATCTTTTTTAAAGGAGGCAGCACTGGCATAAGTCATGCAACATTTTGATGGAAAATCGACTGACTCCTCAGATTTGCCAATAAGCTGGCACATAGGGAGGAATCACAGTATTTGTGTAGTTGGATTCAATAACCCAAATATGTTGGGTTGATGACTACCAAGAAAAATCTATTTGTTACCAATAAGCCTCATTACAAAATACTTTATTACTCTGCAGAGACACAGTGAAGATGTTAAACTATGTAATTTATTAAAAGCGCCTTACAGGGACCTTACCTTGAGCTCCTGGTCTAGTTTATCTAAGCTACTCTGAGATCCTGTTTGCTGCTTGTTGCCATCTGCATCCACACCAGTCACATCATTGTAGAACACACTGGCACCAACCACAGACCCTCCATCCCGTGTTTTCCCTCCTGACAGGTTCACCCCTACAGCACACCACAGCTTGGAAAGAAAATAAATATTTCACTCGAATTTTAAACTAAAATAAGAGAGACACAATCATTGTTAAATATGCTAAGCAATATCAACATTAATTGTAAGGAAATCCTTAAAATGGACTGCAGATACATAATAAAGTCATGTTTCTACTGAAGCTTAAATTCTTTAAGCAGAGCTTAAATGCTTTAAAAAGAAACAACTCAATTTCAAAAAGAACATAATTGAGCCTAGGATAAAAATATTCAAACTGTAGGTTCTCCAAGACTCTATCATCATGAGAATAATCTTACCTTCATAGAGGTATCCTTCTCATCTAAAGGTCTCAGGTAAACAGGTACAGGCAAGTTCTTCATCTTATTTTCACCCTGTCCACCATTTGCCACCTAGGTTAAAAAAACCAAACGAAACAAACAAAAAAAATCACAAAATGGAAAAGCTTTCCCCTTTAAAAGAGATTTAGACTTCGTTTAAGAGTTTTGCATTGTTGTTTTCCTTAGAAAGATTCTCTACTGCAGAATTTTGACCAAAAAAAATGCTGGAATCACTCAAACATAAGCTGTGAAATGAGACTCCATTCAAACATCACGAGCCATGAAGCTGCCACCATTTCAAATGAAAACATAATACCTGTTTGTACTTCTGAGGTAGACTCCAGCCAAAGGCTTGCACTCTGCCATCCTCCTTCTGCACGTGTGCTTTCACCTGGCGATACTGCTCCCTCTTCTGCTCCCTGCGCGACGCTAAGCTGGCTTCAGTTCTGCAGAGGAATCATTGTTCAAGAACCTCTTTAGAATTCTTTGTGCAATGGGAGTCGCTGTTCAACTGAACAATCAAGACCTCCATAGAAGCACTGGGTTACCAAAGACATCCCCAGGTTTCCTGTGGGCTGTTTCTAAGGGACTGGCAAAACCAGAAAGACTGTTGCCAGCACCCTTACAGAAAATGAACTTGGGTTATGTATCTCTACTAGAAGCTTTAAGAGCTGTAAATCAAAAGAATATATTGTCAAAAAGAAACACATGAGGAAAAAAGTAATTAGATACTTGTTAGCCTGACTCATGTTGTTTTATTTTCCACCAAAGTACCTGAACAGATATTGTTTCACTACAACACTTTGCATATAAAAGTGTGCTTAGTGCTGCCTCCTGTGCCTAAATACACTTTTATGAAAGACAGTGATACTTACCAAATAGAATGTCACTGTCAGGCACCCAGAGTACTCACCCACTGCTGCACCTTTCAGCCTGCACTACCCCGAGCTCTTATGTATCAACACTCACTTCAGGAGAACACTGTACTTCACTTAGCAGCATGTTAAATCTCAGAGGATTACAAGAGTAAATACTTGATGGAGCATATCTAGTACTATAAAACCAAAATGTCTTACTCTTCACTGAGGAATTCAAAGGCTTTAGATTTGTCACTGGGTAATTGAGATAAGGTGCTGCTTCTTTTCTTCACTGACGGAGTAATGTGCGAGGTTGGAGCATTGTATTTAACGTTGACAGGAGGTTCTGGTTTCTTTGCTGTATTGCTGGAGGAACTGAAGAGCCTGCTAAAACTAGAAGAAAGAAAAAAGAAGTGTCAAGATTTGCCAGATACACCCAAATTTGACTATGCAGGCAAAACACTGCATATGCCAGCCTGCTCAAGACAGTTAAACTAAGAAACTGGAGCCCAACATAGCAGCAGCCACCACACGCTCAGCAACACCCTCAAAGCACAAAAATTCATGTCAGTACGAAAAATTCTTAAAGAATTATTATCCCATTTGTTCATCAGATTCAATGGGAGCTTCACCCTGAATTAACATCTACAGGGAACAAATATTAGGAGGTGAACATCACACCTGGAAGACAGGTTTATGAAGCACATTAGTTCATGCAGAGAACACTTTAAAAACCCCACCACTCTCTAGGCAAAAAGATAGAACAGTTATCAGCAAACCACAACACCAGAAGGATTATTTGACAAATAACTTGTTGTGAAAAATAGTGGTTTAGATTTAAAGAGCTTGAAATTAGCAAGGAAAATGTAACAATCAGTAAGCTGTACTTCACAGAGGAAAAGGAAGCTGAAATAAATGCAATCCACACGTGCTATTCAGGTTCCTACTATTCATCATAAAAAAGAATCCAGAAAATTGTTCAGAACAAGAGTTCTGGTGCCTACTCAGCTAGGGGGGAAAAAATTAATAAAAAAGCACTTTGGCATTTAACTTCACAAAGTGCACAGCCATTCACTATGTGATGCAGCTTACGATACTTTCTGTCTTCCAGACCAGTCTTACCGAGCTGGCAGGCTGGGTAACAAGAGGAGAACAGTTAAGACATCATCATCTGCCAAAAGATAATTAGCTAACATACACAAATGTGCCAGCTAATTGGTTGGGGTCTTTCATTTATTTTTGCCAGTGAGTTGTGTTTCAATACTTACAACTGCCAAATGCTTGATCTCTTCTTCTCTTGCATGGCTGGATTTTCTCTCGATGCTCTGCAAGAAACAAATTCCAAGTTCACTGAGTAAGCACCAATTCAAAAAGGGAAAGGAAGGGAACAGTGTGTAACTCTTATTTTTTAAAAAAGGATAACATATCAAAAGCAACAAAGGCTCTTTTTCCACATTGTTACTTCTTTGTCTAACCAGAGCACAATCCTGAAATTCCCACTAGAAGAACTGAAGTTAAATAATAAACTTTGTCCAAATTTATTTTCATCCTAAATACAACTGGCAAGTGCTTTCAGACAGAAGAGATAAATCTGTGTAACACTTGGCAATGAAAACAGCTACAAGAAAGCAGCAAATCATTCTACATTCTTCTCCCTCCTCTTTTTTAATATTTTAACCATTGCTTTTTGTTTTAATGCCTCCAATTCTTCAACGCATCACTAAAGTAAATGATAAAATAAGTGTTCCTGAAGCACTAACAGAGATAGGAGAGGATTCCTACAGCAGGCAGTAGCTATAGAAAAACAAGCCATGGCTGTTGGGAATATGCCTTTTTCCTCTCCAGGTCCCAAAGGCTCACGGACACGAGGACAATGGGGACAATGAAGTGCCATTGCTGCACATGGCCAGCAGGCAGCACCACATGACCCTGGGACCTGCAGACAGGGGGGCTTGGGGGGGTGTTCACAATTACCAACTTCTGTAACTAATCCAAAACACACACATTTCGTCAAGGAATGCCTATTTTGCATCATATGAAGTAACACATCTCCACTGAGGTCTCACCAAGAACCCATTTTGACAAGTTTTATGCCCATAATTTAAAAACAGAGTTATTCATGGGCATGAGGGAGACCAGCAGAAGGGCCATTAACCTACTGACAGGATGACCCTGCAGGGAAGAATCAAAAGCCTGTAAAATCCAAGGAGCTCCATCAAAGATTTGAGAAGAGCCTTCCACCTGATCATCTCGGTCCATCGCACAGCCTCCTGCAGCTCCATCAGCCTCTCCTTGTACTGATTCCTCTCCATGAGGACACGGGCCATCTCCACGCGAGTGAAACGCTTGCGCTGCGCGGTGGGGACGTCGCTCTGCACGCACAGACAAGACCATGGGAGGAACAAAGGAGCACAGAGTCACCCTCTGCCTCCCCACAAGGGTCAGTTTAGGGCACAATTCCAGATTCCAAATCACTTGGGGCTTTGTAAAACTACCTCAAGTTTTACCTTCCTCTCCTCCCATCCTTTGTATCCAATATAATCTGAGTGTGACACAACAATGGGTAGAGAGGAAAGAAAGAAAACTAAGTCCTGTCAATTAAGGTTTACTTGTGCTCTTTAGATCTTCTGTCTTTTCTATACATGGAGGAAGTTTATTGCTACTTATTAAGCAGCAATGTTTAGCAGCACTCACTAAACACTTGGACTTGTAATGTCCCTCTGAATTACACACAAAAATATACACACACACACATACACCTACATCATCATCCTCTTTAGCTTTCTGTCTTGCTTCCTCTGCTTCTGCACGAGCTCTAAATACAAAATAAAAAATAGCTGCATTAAATATCACAGTAGGTTTTTCTTTTCTTTTCCACAACATGGAATTAAACTTACTTTCTCAGCTCTTCTTCCAGTTCCTTATTCTTCTCTTCAAGCTTCTGTTTTGCTTGTTTTACAGCCTCCAATTCCCCTTGTAGTACATCCTTCTCACAGGTCAATTCGTCCACCTTTGCTATCAAATCATTCTTCACTACATTCAGTGCATTTCTACACAACACAAAAACCCCACCATTACAAGGATGACCATGGTCTCATAGTTCAGCTTCAAGCCTGATTTTATTCCTGAAGACCTACACACACTTCACAAAAGCTGTTGCAAAAAGATACAGCTTTTTTAGAGGTCAGACCCTCTCTCCTCAAAGCTCAGATGCTCAAACACACTCACACCTCTGCATTAGAAAAAAGTATTGATAAATCTGCTTGCTTAGAATAAACCTCTGATGAATGGTCCAAAGTATTGGCTTCTGCACTTACAGCTGTTTCTGGCAGGGAGTTGATCTCATTAGGACAGAGCACTGCAGTTCTTGTAGCCTTACAAGAATAAAAGCAGCTTTGGTTTCTTAGGTCCTTAATTTCCAGAAGAATACCAACTTAACTATATATTCAGCCAAATACATGTACAAATTCAAAATACTTATACCACCACTACTCTCAGAACTGAAACCACATTTGTATAATTTCAACTGAGTATGAAGAAATTGAAGATATAAGGAAATAAAGTATTTTGACATAAACATTCTCACTTACTTTGTCTCCAACAGCTGAGTATTTTCCAAAATAAGGTTTTCAACCTCACGTCCCATTCCTTTCCAAAGGAAACAAACACATGAAATAAGCAAATAAAATGGATGTTTTTATGAAACTTATGTTTTGCCATTGTCTAAAGCCAGTCAAATTTTAAGTATGACAAACCTGTCAGGAGAACTGTGAGCTCTCTGAAGTTTCAGGTCCAACCTACCTTCTACAGTTACTTTCCCCCTCCACCTTCTCCCAGTCTGACTTCAGTTAAAGGCATCCCTGGCTATTGACTAGTGCTGCCTCCACCTACCCTATATATTTTGAAAACGTTACAGTACTACTAAGTCAAAATCAAACACAGCATTACTTCAGAAGAATTAGTCCACAAAAAGTTAAGTTCAAAACGCTCAACTGTCTCCTATACCATGTCAAATACAAAAGTATATCACAGTTATAGACACAAGACATGCTGAATAAAGCTCAGACTGTGAAAGCCCTGCAGATTTCCCCAGAGCAAATGATACCTTACCAAAGAAATTATGGTCTTTAATGCCCATGCATTCCATGTAGAGCAAAAACAAGAACAAGAAACATTTCATGTAAGGTGTAGTATGAGCGAAGAGCAATAAAAGATTTAGACTTATGAAGTAAGAGCGGATTAAAACAAAGCCACCACCAAAAGTCTGAAGTGGAATGTGATGTGATTAAAAGCAGGGTTTATACGAAAGACAGATGTTGGAGAAATTAAGTCTGTCACATTTCTATGGGTTAGACCTCTGATAAAAATCAGTAACTTAAAAGTCTCTCATTTTCTGTGAAATAATTTAGAAGCACAGTACAGGGAAAAAATGCTAAGGCCTTCAGGAAACATTTCCAATTAATATGCTACTATGGAAAAAAGTGAGCCTAACTTTTTATGTAGCTACTTCAATGTTACTTATATTTCTGTAAATGAATTTCTTACCCTGTTTTCTGTATGCCTAATATAATTGGCAGGATTTTAGAAAAAAAACTTTCAGGAGAGACTAATTATTTTGCACCTTGCACAGCAAAATAATTACCACACTGACAACAGCAGAAATTATGTTAATTCAAGATTAACATAACGAATGGAAAAGGTATCTTAATGGTGGAGGCGTTTTAAAATACTTAATGAACACAATCTTCTAAGCAACTTGGGTAACAGAAGACTTAAAAGATATTTGAATAACGAAGAAAAAGGTATCTATAAATAGACAAGCAAGTCAAAGTTGCCTCTTTTGAAATTTCCCTTTCTGGATTTTGGATTAAAAGTAAATGACATTTAATAGTGAAGCAACTCAGATCAGCTATTGTTACTTTATCAGTATCTGGAGAAAGCCCCCACACTACAGTCATCATGAGATTTTGTTCAGGTAGCTATTGCTTTTTAAACATTCTCAGTATTCACAGACAGAAGTAAGTAGGACCGTTTCCAACAGGTTTCAGGATCCTTTATAATGCAAGAACAAAAATTAGAAAGCCAGAGTAAAAATTAGAAAGCCAGAGTGCAAAGGCAAAAAAAAAAAGTTACCAAGCAGGGAAAAAAAATGCAGAGAATGTATTTTATGAGAGCAGCAGCCAAGAACACCTGACTGGAGAAGCAACAGATTTCAAAGATTTTTTTTAAAAAAGAAGCATACACACCAGAATATTCCCCTGGGTATGCAGCCCAAGAGAAAACAGATTAGAGAATCCCAATTAACTGCTTTGACAGAACTCCAAACTGAAGTTTAAGGCTCACTTAGAACAGATCCAAATGCTTGAAAAACAACAAGTATCCTGGATACAGATGTGGCTTTTCAGACAATTCTTGGACTATGACTGTCCTCCAAGTGAAATAACTCTACAGTAAAACTTTGAGACCAGCACATTCTGCATAACAAACTCGGGTATAATCCTGTGCTTAGTTTGCTCACACTGGTGTTGCCACCAGTAGATGTGGAGAAATGGTAATAAAGTCAGTGACAAACCTTCAATAAGTATATTATTTTCTGCCCATGGAAAACAAAGCACTGCGATCAGGATGTCCTGACAGTAATTTTAATCATTTTATCACATTGGCTAAGGGATGGATGGAAGTTGCTACATGTTATTACTTCTCCAGTATCTGTATTTTGGCATGCAGAATGTGTGACTAGTTGTCTCTGTGACAATGGAGTGACATCCAAGGGGTTTGGATGACGTCTGTTCCAGTGGGGACGTGGAGATCCTACTGCTCAGTAGAGCAACAACAACGAAAAGCCATCCCAGGCTGGAGACAGGCCCCTTATTCCTAGGGAGTAATACTTGGCAGAAATGTCACCTGCCTGATGTAAAACACAGTTCTGAACAACCAGAAACCCAGATTGCACACAGGAGCTCTAAACAGTGCTAACAATCTGTATTCTGGCTGGGGCAGAGGACAGAAGCAAATGAGCTGCTGATTGTCTGTCCACAACCCATTTCTAAAACACCCAGGAGTGGCACCCGCATTTTATACATTCCATAGCACCAGCTTTCATTATTTCAAAAAGAGGCCTGAACAACAATATAGCCAAAAGTATCTTGTTACATTGTTTAAAGATCGTTCTTCTCATGACTCTTTTACTCTTGATAACTCATATTCCCAAAACTTACGTTTTGTTCAGTCAGCATAGAAGTAACAGAAAGCTGCTTGGAGGGGGAAGAGAAATGTGGGTTTCCCCTCCCCTTTCAATTAATGGTTGGATTCCCAAATTACCACCATTGCATTTTGCTGCAATTCTCTTTTAAGTTAAAATCCCTAAAGAGGTGATAAAGCCAGGCCATTACAGATCAGGCACAATCTGAATTAAACTACCTAAACTAGTTCAAGACAAAAATCGTTCCTTGAGACAAATTTCTTGTGTCAGAGAACATATAGGGAGAAATGAAATAGGGAATAGTGTAAGAAATCTCCCAAAAAATTAAGGCTGACATCCTTATATTGAAAGAAAGAACAAACACTTTCTCCTGCTTGCATTCCAATTACTACCTTAGGATGTTACTTAAATGATTGTAATGCAAATGAAGCCTAACAATAAATCCACCAAGAATAATTAAGCACTTCACTAACAAGGAAAATTCTTGTACATGGCATCTTTAAAAAAAACCTTTCTTACCCAGTAAATCTGCACCTTCATCCACATCTCCAATTAGGCCAGAACCAGCAGATGACAGCTCTTCAAAGAGCGACTCCGTGTTCCGGTCAAAGGCTTTGTTCTCGATGCCTTTGGTAGGAGTGCTGCTCAGGGAAGGGAACACAGCGGGGAGGAGCACAAGGAAAACATTCCCACAATGAGCAAAGTCTTCTCTGCATTTTTACCAGTAATTCATTTGTTACACCCCCACCAAAACCCAAAACTAAAATTCTCAGAAGCTTTCGGTTGGTTTACGAGTCCTAGATTCTATTTTCAAATACTACTTTGGCACCAAGATCCCAAATTTAAGATAGCTGCTGATACTGAGCTGGTCAGGGTTTTAATAAATCACAGCATATCAAGTTTTGGCCTGTAGAAATTCAGCCCCATCAGGACTTAGTCAGCCCAAATGCCTAAAGAACAGACAGCTCAGACAAACTGGATGTCATTTAATGTAATAAGAATGCAAGAGAACCAAATAGTCAGAGGTGAAAATATTCCTCTGGCCAGAGAAGGGGCTCCTTTCACACAAAGTTCTTCCATCATTAACATTCCCTGTACAAGGTAATTTTTTCCCTCTCACCACAGGAATGAAACACAGACACAATGTATTTGAAGGACTGGTGACTAGAGCCTGAATTGTTTAGGGCTTGCCTAAAAGATCAGACACCCCCAGCTACTAAAACAGAACTTATTTTTTTATGGGGCCACAGAGCATGGAAATAAATGTTACCCTCCACAAGCAAAAGCCTACAAGAAAGCAGACTCAGGCAAAGCTTCTGTCAACACTGGGATTCCACCACCAGAATCGGATAATAAATGCTGTAAATATTTGCAAAGTCAGCCATAAATCCAGATTTTAAAGATACAGGTGAAAACACAAGGGCCCAGCTTGGAAACTGATAGTACTTTGAAATCTTGATATAGGGAGAAAAGGCCTCTTGGTACAGACCCTTAGCATAGAAACATGGAAAGAATATTTTTAAGTATTCTTAAGTCTGCTCTGGCATGAAATACCCTGAACACTCATCAGGTATAGCAATAGAATAAAGAAGTGTTGTTGCACCTTAAACTTCCTGAGGAATTTGGGGAAATAAGGTAGGAGATTCATTACATAATGCAGGATCTTAGTCTGGTAATATTTCTACACAAGTTCCAAACTGAAGCCCAATACCTTCTAAAATTTGTCTTCTTACGCAAATAACAACACAGAACTTACCTGGAACCCTTATAGCCACTGAGATCTTTATCCATATCCAGCTCTGGTGTTGACTCAATGATTGCTTGAACTTCAGATTTTTCTTCATTTTCATTTCCCCCTAAGGCAAAGCAAGGGGTACATCCCCATGAACAAAGTCACCATGACATTAACTACATGTAAATGTTATTATCAATCACCAACTTAGCAGACTTCGGATCAAAGACTTAAAGGTAATTAAATGAGAAGACTACAGATTTTGATACTCTGTTGCAGACACTGGGATTTCTAAGTCTCCTGAGTTTAACAGAAGTCATCCAAGAGTAGTATCTCCTACTATTTCTGCAACTGGAACCAAGAGGTCTATCATCTCATGACTTTTTGTGTCTAGCTAAGTTCCATTTCAAGGAAATATCATAAATAATTCCGGTTCTAAAGAAAAAAGTGCTAAAGCCACCAATGAACAGACTTACCTCTTATCAATATTCTGTACTCCTTAAAATATTGAGTAAAAAAACCCCAATGTTTCTCATTTGTGGCACAAGATGATATTTAATAACTGATTAGATATGAGATCCACAGTAAGCACACACTAAGAAGTTAAGGCAGCTCACCAGCAGACACATTTCTTGTCTCTTGAGCTGCCTGTACTTCAATATTCTTGCTTACGTCGCCCTTCTCATTCGACATCTCCGTGTCCTTCGCAAGCCCTTCTGCATTTTCCTTCTGAGGGGTTTCAGCAGGCAGCACAGGCGCATCTGAAGCAGCTGTGGATGCTGGAGTAGTACATTTGGAGCCTGTCTGGCTGACATCAGAGAGCTCATCCTAAAATTGTACAGTGACCATTGAAAAAGGAACACAAGGTAAAGTGTGATTAGAAGAGCTGGACATATAAACTAAAGAACAGAAACTAAAATTACTGTATTTTACTGAAAACTATGCAAATGCAAAGGAGCAGGAATAGAAAGAATACTTTAAGCCTGTAGTCATCTTTAGACTATGGCTGTTTCACTTCTGTTAAGGCAGCTATAGCTGCATAAAAAAATGCCTTTATTTTTAATAGCAATGTTTGATCTCGGTCGATAATTACAGTCACAATTTCAGGGTGCTTTTTGTTAGGTCTTCCAGAAAACAAGCAGCATTCTACAGCTGCACAATGAACTGCTGAATCTTCCCAGTGCTGATACAAAACTAACTGTTCCAAATGCTCATGGTATCTTGAAACATCTTAAAAAGCAGACATTGAAGCACTGATTCAGAACATGGATTTAAAGTGATATAAAAGTCAAGTATTTCATAGAATCATAATCACAGGGACCTTAAAGACCATCCAGTTCCAACCCCCTGCCATGGGCAGAGACCCCTTCCACTAACCCAGGGTGCTCCAAGCCCTGTCCAGCCTGGCCCTGAACACTTCCAGGGATATTTGCCAGCACTTCACTCCCACTGTTTTTATGTGCTTTCCAGTCTGAACTGCAGGGTCTGGATGACACTGGGAATGAGACACGGAACTGCAGTGATTACCAGTCCTGATAGAGCTCAGATCAATTATAGAATACCAGCATGTGTCTCCTCCTTAGAAGCTGATTCCTGGCAACAATGTGCTTTACAGGGACACTGTATAAAGACCAACAAGTATGGAACTAATTATGGAATTAATCCAGCTGCTGCACTCCCAGTCATGATCATTACTCAGAGCTACACCAGGCACTGGGTGGAGGACAGGCTAGACTGTGTGCAATACAGTTAGATGCCACTACCTGAACCTACCAACAGCCCTTTTCTACACCTTCTCTCATCATCTCTCCATTCACATTTTACTCCTCATTTATGACCAGACCCACACCAGCATCTCGATGTCTTATGTATGACTTAAACAGCACATGACAGTGAACAACAGCTCACTGCAGACAGGAAAACAAATTGGTCTGTTCTGGCCAGTGGTTTCTAGCACACGGTGTTACAGGAATCTTGTTGGGGAAAATAAAGATGAAACTTGGGGCTGGTGTGTGCCAAATGAAGGATGGTAGGTTTTTATCAAAAGTTCTTTTAGGATTTTCTAAAATCAGAGGTGAAAGCAAAGCTCCTGCACAACGTCTGTGGCATTTAAAGAGAACGTGTCTTATCACAGGAAACCCAAACTTGTCAAGGGTGAAGCAAGTTCAGATTTTGTAATGCATAAATTCACATCCTGCTAGGATCCCTTTTTGAGAAGGAAGCGAAACTGAATTTTAGGGTTATTTTTAAAAGCAACACAAAAGAGATCTGCATATAGACACTCATTCCCACATTTGTTCTTAGTGTAAGATAACTAAGAATTGCAACTTCTAAAGTTTTACTTTTGGAACTTCCTGGAAAGATTTTAGTTTATGAGGGCAGGGATTTACATTTATGCATATGTAAAGCTTGCATCCTATAGCTACATCTCCCCCATGGAATTTACAAGCCCTAGAAACACAATTCAGCACTTTCAAGACCAGCCTATGAATTGCCAACAGTTCTCATCCTTTGTTAGCAAATTGCAGAATAACCAGTTATTAGTATTTGATATTCTGACAAAAGCATTCAGAAATACAGTCAACTGAAAGATGCCCCTGAGGGAATAAAAGACAAGGGAAAAAAAAGCTACTCAATTTACCCAACTGCCTTTTGAATTGGTGAAGTTCAGCCACTGGGTAATGATTCATAGTTCAGCGAGCAGATACAGAAGGGAGGAAGTGGTGCCCCTTACCAAGGGATCCACAGTTCACACGGATGAGGAATAAAACCTCAACAGAGCTCTTGGCTCTGCTCAAACATTTCTGCATCTTTGTATTCCAAAAGCATCCACGAACTGATGCAGCACAGACTGATCACTGACATTCACACACAAAGCTCAAGAAAAACAGCTTGATAGCACAAGAAAAATCAGTGAATAAGAACAATGAATAGAATGATCCTTAAGGGAATTTCAAATCATCTCATCTATTTTATATTTCTACTTTATTATCTACATTTTTTTTAGATTTCTCTTGGAAACTACACAGATTAAACTACCATGAACTAAAGAGAATGAAAAGTAATTCCATTAACTGGCACTGAATTAATCAAAATATCTCAAAGTCTGAACATTTGAAAGCCAGTGCTGCATCGACTTAGCAAATTTGACCTTTTTTGGTCATGTTACAAAAAGACTTTTCCTGAAGAAAAAACAATAGAAAAAACTGCTTAAAAATCCAATAATTAAATCTGAAGGAGTAACTCGTCTGCAATGCTGTGCGGGAATGAGCAGAAGAAAGTGACTGGTATGTAACTGTGTGCCATCTTACAACGACATTCAGCAATGTCACTGCTGTAAAAGCTACAGAATACTCAGGTTTTTTTGCCTGTGTTTCTCCCTGACACCCACTCTTTGTATACTTCTTGAGGAAACACTGGCCATTAATGAAATGCTCATGCGTGAAGGGAATAGGACAAATTCAAGATCCAAACTCAGGACTAGGAGCACTTTTAAGTGACAGATTTTTAGAATCAAACTCATGTTGTCACTTCGATATGTTTATAATTAACCATTATTTACACTTCCCATTATGCCCATATGACCTCTAGGGGGGGAAAAAAGTGCATTTCCGCTACTTCTGAATAGCTTTTTAGTTCTTATCAGTTAAATATTCCCCTGCTAGGTAGGTATGTTCACTCAGGAGGAAATTCCCCCAGCTGCATGCCTTTCCAGAAATAACAGCACTTTCACAGTCTTCCAAAAAAAAAAAAAAACCACCTCATCAAGAAATGTATCGGGAGGATTTACACATTCTGGAGTTCTTCACCCTGCAGATCCTCCTCCTGCTGTGCTGTGAGTGCAGCCTAGTCCTGACTGCCAGACTCATCACACTCCAACACCACTCCCCCAGCTTGTTCTGTGCCACCCTCTCACTGCTGGAATGCAGAACAATTGCAGGAATTACAGCCAAGCTATGTCTAAGGGGATTCATAATCACAGGCTAATTTAGCACAGTGAGGTCATTCTCAACTCTGTGGCCTACCTACACCATCCACCTGGTAGTAGGCAGAGCATTGCCCATGTTGTACTCAAAGCTTATTAAAGCAGCATTAATCCAGCAGACTTTCTACACTACCTAGTTACATATCTAGTGCTGGAACCTTTGGAAAGGGTCCTTACTCAGAAAGAAAAGACCCACTGCTGAGAGTAAGAGCAGAACTAACCTGTATGAGCACTAACTCTGAAAATACAACCTAAACTCTGTTCCTTCCAGTACAAAAGTCCTCTCAAAGATCCTTTGAGTAAGCAACATACTCAGCATATACAAAGATGATTTAGGGGTTTCCCTCCTCCCTTCCAACTGGGTTTTTTTGTCCTATTGTGGGAGTTTCTCCTGACACACGAGGCAGCCAGGCCGTGCTCACCTTCAGGCTGGTGTGGGACCGTGGCTGGCTCAGCTCATGGAATTTCCAGTGCTCTGATGCAGGTGTTTCTGCTGCCTCCCTCTGAGCCTCGGGCGTGAGAAGTGCATCTCCTGGAGGTAACGGGAAGATGCCCAGTGAGATCGGACGCTCCTTCCTGTTTGAAAGGGAGACAGGTTTCATCAGCCATTTCAGGTGGCACACAGTTTATTTTCCTCCAAAAAATCAGCAGGGAGGTGGTGAAATCATAGGTTCCAACATTCATAGGCTGTGCTCTAATAAATACACAGTGCAGCATACACAGTACCTGATAATTCCTCATCTCACATGATTGCAAACAGTTAATTCCATGGCTTTAAATAGCAGTTATTGATTTACATTATAGCTAATCTATAGTAAACAAAAGTTTTACAGAAACTGAATGCAAACCAGAGTCCAAGATAAAAATGTTTCCTTATTTCAGATTAGTTTTCAGCAGCCACTCTTAAAAATACCATTTTGGACCTTTTTTCCCCCCAGTACTGTGTAATTTCTACAACAGCAAACACACCTACATCCTCAACTGAAGCATTTGCCAAAGTTGTAAACAATCAGCTTCAGCTTCAACTCTTCTCAAAAGGCAGGGTATTTATTTCTGCAGATCACAGAATTGACATGGATTTGTGTAAATGCAAAGAAATGGGTCAAGGAATTACTGATGTTAAAACCAGCCCAGCCAAACATCGTGTAGTTTTACCCAGGATCAGTTCAACACTGCACCCTAAAGCTGCACAAACCCTTGTTCCAGCAAGGCAAGTTACTTCATTCCCAACTCTATTCACTTCCCTATGGCAAACAGCATTTGGAAATTCCAAAGGTTTGCATGTTGACCCTCCCAACAAAAATAAAATCCCCAGGTCAGTAGCGTGATCAGGGAACAAAAGGATTCATTCTTCGTGCCAGCAAGAGACAAAACCATTGTGTGCAATGCCATTCATAGGATGCTACAGCCAGCCCTGAAAAGGAAAAATATCAGCCAGGCCTCCAACTGAGATAAAGCAAAGTGTTTGTTCAGGCAGAACAATGTAATGCAGAAAAAACCGACTGTAATCAACTAGCACAGCTTTAAGTACACCAGAGGCAGAAGATGAAAGTGTGCACAGGGATGGCAAAGTTCTCGCACTCTGGCATTACAAAAGGTCACATCCCAACCACACATACGTTCTTTTCAAGGCTTTTCACAAATCAAACACAGCCCAGGCAGAAATGTGTGCAGAGTTAGTGTCTGCATGTGAATTATACACAAAAATGTGACAAACAAAAACCAAAAGTTAAACATTTTTGCAAATGTTTTTGGTTTTGTTTGTTTACTTTGAAGGAAGGTTAACAAAGAAGGGATTTTATTTAACAACTAATCCGTAAACTCCTTTTGGTAAATTTTACATTGCCAAAACCACAATGTTCAAACAGTCAACAATTTTAACTGACAAGAACCTTTCTGGGGTACAGGTGTACAAAGATGCTCCTTGTCACAAAAGTCTTTGCAACTAATTCTCACATTGCAGCTGTCTTGGCTGTTCAGGAATACTACTCCAGGTTAGGTCATTAATTGGGAAGTAATAGAGCAGAGCAGGCAAAAAAGCAAATAAAGAAAGATCAATCAAGGTTACAAAATTAAAACCATGAGATGATGTTCCAGCATCTGCAAACCAACTGTGCTGAAACATCCTCCCGAGAAACACCACAGAGCTCAACAGAGCTGGATTCCAACGACTCCCACGACTGTAACAGGTCCTGCTTTTCTTCAGATTTCCCACAGCTCCAATACATGTGGGGAACAAAGGACACCCCACAGAAGCTGAGATTGTGTCGAAAGACAGGCTGAGACCGTTTCATTGGATAAGAAGTGCAGGGAACAAAAAGGAGGAAGAAAAGCTGCCCTTCAATAGGCAGGGAGTGCTGATAAAGCACGTTTTGTATGGGGCCTGGGCATCCCCTCCTGGGGCAGCGGCTCCAGCACCTTTCCTTACTTGCAGGACATGCCACAAAGCTGATCTTCCTTCCAGTCTTCAAAAAAGAGAATAATAAATGGGTACCAAAAGAGTTCACCCCTGGCATCTCCTTTGTTTGCAGCTTAGTTTAAAATAAGTCTTATAATAAACATATTTTGATGCGCTAAAACACAGTTCCGATGCATTGCAAGGCTACACAGTCAATGAAGTTTGTAAAAGAGGCTAATTTTGGAAAAGAAGGTGAGCATCTTCATCAAAAGAAATTATCTGATTACAGTGAAGCAATTTTCCTTTATTGCAGTGGTTGTTGACTGAAAAGTAAAGAACCTCTTGTGCTCCCCCAGTGCCCAAGAAATATCCAAAAATACCACAGTGAGCAGAATGGAAACATGTATTTTAAAAGCTTAAACTAATATTCTGAAGTGATGTAGTGAAGCATTCACAGGAACCTTTAGGATAAGCAACCAGATGCTCAGTTCTAAAATCCGACTAGTGTTAAAAAATAGAAACAATTCTTCTACAATTAGATTCCTTCGTCCTATATTTTTATCTTTTTTTGAATTAATAAAGACTGAGAAACTGAATTCTACTTCCTGTAATTCCTAAAACAAATTACTAGAGGCGGGAAAAAGCATTTCCCCAAGCCCCTCAAATCCATTAAATACTCTTCATGGGAGCAAAAGTACATTAGAAAAAACAAATCTGTTTCTTAAACCATCTGAATCCATAAATCTAAAAAATCTCATATAAGTTATGGAACATGAGGTTCAATATTCTGCTTTGTGGGTTTTTTTGTTTTCTTCGGGGTTTTTTGTTTGTTTGTTTAGAGTGGGGGTTATTTGTTCTGCATTTGGGCTTTTCTCCCCCTTTTATAACTAGCACAGCCTTACTAACTACATCAGTCTAGAAAGAGTTACACTTTAAATTTATTTTACTTCTTTGTATTTAAATATTCATATAAGTTTATTATCAGCTATTGGTATAAACTGGTATTTCTTTTGTCTGTTGATTGGCTTTAAACCTTTAGAACAGTGCTTCTGTGCTCACAGACCTAAGTTAAAAGCATACTACCACACGAAGTCTACATGTATTAGGAGGAAAAGTCAGATAGCTGTTCCAGAGAACAACTATTTTCCAGTATTTTTTCCTCTTTAAATTAAGTTTACTATTAAGTTTACAACCACAGTTAAAGCATGTCAAGTTTTCAGGTCACAAAGCTGCATTTTAAAACTTTCCCAGCTGTTTTCCATTTGGAATTACAGCACCAAGACACCTTGAGATTACTTTTGGTCACAATATTCTAATGCACCTCTGTCTGTTCCAGCTCCAGGCAAGCAGGACAAACAGAACACAACTTGAGGGGGGGACAGACAGCTGGCAACTTGCCACACAAGTACAGAAACAGAGGAGAGGATAACATTTGGCTGAACAATAGTGAGTAGGCTTTAGGAGCTCTAATGCTTAAATAATGAAAGATTCCCCCCCACAACCAATAATCAGATCTGTTTAAAACAATGTGATCAGCTAATTACTGTGGTTTTAGCATGAATTAACTGATCTTATGTAATTATTTTTGCTTTTAAAAAGTCCAAAGCCTCAGACTGCACACATTTATGCTACACAGGATCAGCCAAGTACCTGACAATATGCCGTATGTGAGCTTTACCCGTGACATTAACACTGCAGCTTTTTGCAGGTTACAATAAACCAGCCTAAGAGCTTTCTACAGAAAAGAAAGAGATGCATAAACTGACCTTGTACTCGCTTAAAAGGCAATGAATTTTGAGTGCACTAAACATATATATTGCCCATAAATAAGTTTACAAGAAAGCCTGATATTTATACATAATTTACATCTCCAATTTATCCTCGCTCTTTCTGTTTGGAAGGAAAACAGAAGGGCAAGAGCACACGAAGCCAGGGCAAGAGCACACGAAGCCAGGGTTCGGCAGGCTGGAGTACCTGAGTATCCTCGGCAGGTTCTGCGTCAGAGCTGGCACACCAGTGGAGATAGAAAAGTGCACGAGCAGCAGAACCGAGAGCGACACCAGGATGGCGGAATTAATGACCACCGCCCCGCCAACGAAGCCAAACACAAACAGCAGCATGCATCCAGGATTCATGGCGCTGCGCTGGCATGGTGGAACGGCGCGACCCGGCAGGCTACGGAGGGGCCGAGGGGGGCTCTTTGGAGGCAAAGTCTGTCATTCAGCCGCTGCCACAAAAACAATGCCATCAGCAGCGACGCTCCGCTCTCTGCAGCAGCAGCTCCAGTGCAATGACATCACCGCTCTCCTCCCCCTCGCCGGAGCATCTATGCAGCAACGCAGGGGCACCGCCAGCCCGGGAGTGACTCTCTCCCTCCTTCCACGCAGAGTTCATAGGCTGGAAAGCTTCAAAATCTGCATAATATATTCCCATCAAGCCCTCAGGACGAGCGGGTACCACGTACGCGCCTCCATCGCCCCGCACACAAAGCCACGGCGAGATTCCGGCTGTGCCGGGACGGCTGCTGACATTTTCCCTGCCTGCCCAAATGTAAACACTCAAAAAAAGAGCTGAAATTGTTTTAGGCTAATTAATGTCCAAAGTGTATCTCGATGTTCAGCAGCACCACAGCAAAAGCCTCTTTCTACTGATTTCTACACTGTTCTCTTACCGCATTCCAATCATACAACAAATCTTTCCGATTCAGCCGAACTGTTGTTGGAGGATTAAAGAACAAAGTCTTGCAAACACAAATGAATGGATTTTTTTCCTTTCATTTCAGGGTGAGAGCGTAATAAATAGCTTACCTAATTCTACTGTGTGTTGTGGATTCTAGCTGATCACCCCCTGTTAGCTGATGAAGTTTGGTTCTTTCCAAGTGCTCCATATAATTGTGAATCATCTGTTTAAAAGGACAGAAACAGCAAGAAATGTTTAATAACATTTACTACAACTGCATAATTCTTCACCAATACAATATATACTCCCTCTGTACTGCTAAATAGTAAAAGCATTTAGAAACATTAAGGAAATAAAGAAAGAAGCAAAATTACACAGTGTGTAAAACCACAAACCAGAAGAGAAGCCCATAATAAATTAAAAGAATTGGAGAACTTCCTTGTGCATTCCTGCACAGGAGACATCCTAAGGGTACACAAAGTGCATGTGATATTTCAAACATTACTTTTGAACAGAAGTACACAATCAAATCCATTTTGGAGTCTAAGACCTTTATAGTCAGTAGATATTAACATTTATTGTGTGACACATAACAGGCACTATAGTCTAATTGCAAAGTACTGCAAAGGTCAGACAACATGCACCTCAAGCATTAAATAGACTGAATCCACAAGCTAATAATCAGATTGTTTCTGTAGACAAAAATAAGTCATCATCTCTTCTCTTTTCTTCTAAAATTCAAAGAAATTTAAGCCTTCTGTATTTTCTGGAAGTGATGTTTGGTCTTAGATTATCTAAGCTGACATCTCCTAAAAAGGACTGAGTGGCTGTGGAATTTTAGCATCAAGAAGAGCTCTGCTTGCTCTCTTTCTCACAAGAGACAGCCACAGGCCAACATGCCGAGTGCTGCAGTCATGACTTATTTAATGAACCCTGACTCCCATCAGGCCAAGGATGCTGCTCTCAGCAGGTCACTGAGCCAGGACATGCACAGGGAGAAGTAACAGGGATCGCTGCAGCACTCCAAGAGGGTCACTTGGGCACACAGCTCTGAAATCAAAACTGGGAGAGCCTGAGGAGAAGCCTACATGGCATTTGCTATTTTTAGCATTTCGGCACTCACGTTCACAACTGGATAGGGCACTAGGAATAATAAAGAAAGAAATCACAGGTGTACTGCAGAGGAATTCAATGTACTTTACTCTGAGACATATTCAGGTCCCATCTTAAAGGCTTCCTCTGGAAAAAAAAAATCTATTCTTCAAAACTGTCATTTCTTCTGCTATTCTACAAAGGGTATACACACTCTTTAGAATAGTGATGTTAACAGGCGTTTGTACAACCAGTGTTACATAACATCTGATTTCAGGGGCAGCTGCACAGACTAGGACTGAACTCAGCAGGACCTGGAAACCTAAATCTACGTGTTACTTTCAAGTCAAGGTTGATGTGTCCAAGTTTGACCTTCAGCTGCTATCAACCTCAGTACCAGTTTCCCCTCAAGCATTGCCTGCCAGCACTAGCTACATATGAATATATATTCTTAGCCTCAGGTTTTACTGATCAAGTGAATTGGCTTGAGATATCCTGCCTGATGGATACTCTATAAATCAGTAACTTATGTTAAGTGCTGGTTACACACAGATGCTGGTTTTCCCAGTATTCACCTGAACTAATAAATATAATTCAGACCAGAAAAAATCGTGCTATTTTTAGAGAAACATTATGTAATATACTTGAACTGCTGTCAAAAGCTTACACCATTTATCCTCCAACAAAACACAGCGTTTCACTAGGCCATCACATTTGTTTTCTGATTTTTAATGCCTGCTCACAAACACAGAGGCAAACAAAAGGACTGAAAGCTCCACCTCCAACTAGCCACATTTATTGTTTTTTCCATTTCCACCAATCAGCTAGAACTAGGTGTTCCAGTTGTTCCTTTGCATAGTTTTTCACAAGTTTATTATAATGCAAATTTATTTAGAAATTCCAGGGGGAGAAAAAACCAAACCCAACAGTGCATAACCTCGAAATGCACATTGGACATTCTGTATCCTGTTCCTGCATCCCCTCATCACAGGAGGGAAGCAGGTATTGCTGAGCAGAAGCTGACCTACCTGCAAACACTCCTGTTTGCAGCACACCAATTGGCTTCTTGAAATAAAATTTTAAACAGAACAACCGTTGTGCTTTTTAGCCAGTGAACACAAGCTGAGTAACCAGTACCTCTCCAGGGAACAACTAACACACAGAGAAAAGAGAGTAAGGTCAGTAAAACCCACACAACTTTTATGTTTTGCAATGTACGAGGTTTAACCTACTTTTTTCCCTCATCTGTCTGTTCTTTTGTTTATTGAAATGTCTAGTCACATTTATTCCCCATAGACAGAAGCTGGAGGGCAGGTCAATTTAAAGGATTGTGCAGTTTAGCACTGTCCTGCAGCTGGAAATGATGCCAATGGTAAAATAAGCCAATCTATAGGTCACGCACTTCAGCATAAAGCTCATAAGCTACAGGGACACAAAAATAAAATGAAAACCCAAAAGTATGTGCAGATGCAGTGCTGCATGACAACTTCTCCACAAACCCTGGCTATATGTGCCTGTGCTGTCCAAAAAATCAGAACAGTGGTACCACCATGTCGAGTCCACTCTCTGCCTTGAGTGAGGACCCCAGGGATAAAAGCTGACAAAACTGAAGTAGTGTCCACAAGGAGAAGAGTACCTCAGCCTCCCTCCCCATGGGATGGGGGGCTCCACAGCTGGGGCTGCACTCACGACACACAGCGTGTGGATTCTCAACTTGCACAAACAATCTAGTTTGAAGGCTGAAATAATAAATAATGAAGCTTCTTGGGAAGTAAGCTCATTGTAACTGCTCAGCTGCAATAAAACTTTGAAGACTCACTCCAAAACCACTGGGATTTGAACCAGACTATAGCCAAAGACCTTGTCAATCTAAATGGTCCTCAAGTCTCAGCGTATCCTTGAAGTGCCATATCAAAAAAAATGTGGAACAAATTAATGCACTAGAATTCTCAGTGCTCAAAATCTGACCAGAAGTTTTGCTGTTTTGAGATTACTCAGCTACCCAAAGAAAAAAGTTTTCACATTACTGACAATTTAAATATAGACTGAAATCCATTTAATTGCTTTTCACTCAACACAATTCCTACTACAGTTATGCTGAAGGATAGATGATAAATAAACTACTGTGTTCCCCCCACTTCTCTTCAATAAAAGCTACAGTCAATATTTAATCATCCATAACCCTGCAGCACTGACAGCTCACCCTGCTGCCTCTGAACTCCACAAGTACTGTGAATACGACCAACTGTTCCAAGGAAGACATCACAAACACTGAACACTCCAGCACTGTTGTAATGAAACACACTGCTCAATTACCATTAGCTGAGGGGATTAAAGATAAACTCACAACTTGGAAGAATTATCCTAGTTGGTAACCAGCACTTCACAGTTGAGGTGTTAAATCATTTTAGGGCACACGTACAAACTGACTACAACGAGCTTTTGAACATATTACAGCAGGAACATGAAACCCAACCCTTCAAATGCAAAGTTTTCCCACCTCAAAAAACTACTCAGATTGGTTTCCTCATATGGCACGTGACAAGTTCTACAATGGCAGAAGTGTTACAAGTTTTTCTACATCTTAAACTGGAGCATTCAGTAAAAGACAATTAACATCCTGTCACTCATTTTTGCTCCTACCCTTACAAATACAACCACTCCCAATGTACACTTTCTTTGTCACAAACAAATGTGGATATGCCATGGTGGGGATATTGTTACCTGCACCTTTGCCTTAACCAAGCTGAGAGCATCTCCTTTATACCTTCCTTGCTCTTTCGCTCCTCCTTCCTTTTTGTGTCACTGCTTTAGCTCCCCCCGGACAGGTTTTAGTAATTCTTTCTCTGTCAGACCAGGCTCAGTGCTACAAGCCCTGGCTGTTCATCCCACGGATCCAATCAGGCTTGGCACAAACAGCTCCTCCCTTTGGGAATGTCTGTCCAACTGTGTATATATAGATCTTTCTGTGTCCCACATAATTGAGATTTATTAAGATAGCAGATATTTCTAGAATCTCCTTGATTCAGTACCAAAGTCCTAAATATACTTCCTTGTAACTCCCTTTTTCCTTTTAGCATTCATGGTGAGCTTGTCACTTAAGTAAAAGCATCATTCCCACTGGAGAGCTTCATGCATCTTTATCCACACACAAGATGATGTTGCTGGCAGACACAGTAACATGTAAGGATGTTAAATCCGGGTTTTATATATCAAGCTGTTAATGCTTAGTATAAGGCCTCAGAAAAACTATGTGCTTGAACAGACATCTAAAGTCTGATCTCAAACTCTGTGACTGGTGCCCATGCTAAGCTATAATTTTAACTAGACCACCAGCCTTCTCCTCCTGTCTCCCTACACAGGGACTTGCTGGGGAGATGTTTATCCAAATGAACCTGACAAAGTCCATTCCCCATGCCAGAGTCAGGCTCACTGTTCTGTCACATTGTATCAGTGCAGAACACTGAGAAACTTCCATGGCCCAATTATGCTTCATTAAACTAAGCCCATATTCTGTGTGCCAGGGAAAGAGATATCGAACCATCTCAGCCTGGAGTTTCCCAAAGGACAAAAAGAATAACTTCCTTAAACGGGGGGG
>VWZG01012340.1:291361-312175 GCA_013396735.1 Grallaria varia | reverse complement strand
GGGGAAGCAAAAAAACAAAACAAAACAACAACAACAACAAACAAACAACAAAAAAAAACCAAAGAAACCCTTTATTTTGGAAATGTTTGCAGAGAAGGGACACAGGTTTTAGTCAACCCTCTAGCAGATGCTGACATACTGCTTTGCCTCAGTTTCCCAATTGAGTAATAAATGTAAGACAGCCTTAGCTGAAGCTTTTAAAAAGTCAGAGCCACAGTTATGAAGTGTGACCTTTACGCAGAAAAAGATAGTGAGACCCTTTACCTCCTACTCAGGTTTGCTCTGAAAGAGGCACCAGCAGCAGAGCATCATCTCAGCAGCAAAGGCAAAACAACCCCTACACAAAAATATAGCAGACAGGTCTGCTTTTATATGGGCAATATCACAAGTTATTTGAGATAGACAGGAGTGATGTCAGTCTACAGAGCACAGATCTGCAGATATTCATACCAGACCAGTCTGTTCTGCTTTCCAGCACACTGCCCTTGGCTGTATGATTACTTCCTGCATCGGGTCCTTTTTAGTCCGAGAAAGATGGAAACAAGACTTTGCACACTCAGACTGCAGAAGTCCCAACTCAGGAACTCCAGCACACTGCTTTATTGCTCATCTGGTCTGAACATTAGAACAGAGGACGATCAGCACAAGACCAAAACACTGGAAAGGCAAGGAACCAGAGGATGGATGCAAGAATGTGTTCAGGCAGAGGAACCAGAGGATGGATGCAAGAATGTGTTCAGGCAGCATCCATCCATTCTGCTCGGACTGAACGGTTGATTCTCTTTACTACCTGCTGCAAATGCCCACCTACACTCCACCTTCCAATCTGCCAACTCAACTGCTCAGGTTCTCATACCCTAATCCATTTAGAAATCAAGCCAGTTAGTCCAAGTACGGGCTTAGTGGGGAAGAAAGCTTAAGGGGATATACTCCACTCACACCAGTCAGCTCACCTCCCACTCCACAGAGAGCAGCAAGAGGCTAATTGAACAGAAGGGTAAGGAAGGCTCAAGCCTCTGCCCAGAGCTCGGAGCAGCCAGGGCAGCCCTGCTGTGTCTGCAGCTGCAGACACCTTGTTGTTGTTGCTAGGGCAGGCTGGGGTTGGAGCTGCAATGCAGAGCCCTGGCTCCGGCAGGCTGAGCTCCAAGGAGAACTCCCAGCTCCCAGCACAACACACACTGCAGGAGAGGGATTGATTCAGCTCTTTGGTGTAACTTCCCATGGTGATGCAGCTGCAGTAGATCTTGGTCCATCGTGACTGAAAATGGGTGACAGCCCCCTGAGCTGCTGAGCCAGCACAGGTACTGGGCAGTGAACTCCAGCAAAGGCACCCACAGACAAGGAAGGATTAGGGCTGAAGGGATATGGTTAGAGCCTCAGTGAAGTCAAGAGTTGGAAGAGAAAGACATGCAGGTCTTAAATACTCAGCTGTGAAATAAGGAATAAGGGTGGTGGGAGGTGGAGGGAAACAAGTACTGAAGGCAGAATGGAGGAAAATCATTAGAAGTTAAGATTGCACAAAACGCAGTCAAGTCGCATCCTTAACATGACATCTGTCAAAGTAAGGACTGCCAACATCTTAGAGCTTAATAAAAGGAAAAAAAAAATCTTTCTAATGCTCTGTTCATTATTTGGTCAATTGAAAGAAAAACAATTGCCATTTCAGTAAGTACCAAAGATGGATCACTTGCAAAGACAACAGTGAAGCTGATTCAGAAGAAAAGAAGAATCCCTTCCTAGAAAAGCATGGGAAAAAGGAAGGTTTCAGTAACAAATACTGTGATAGAAATACTTGAGCCAATAAACCTGATAACTAAACGCCAAAAGTAGGTTGGATATTTGCCAAAATATCTTTCATTAAAAGAAAAAAGTTCTTACACAGACCTAAAACACTAGAATTTGCTGAGAGAAAAGGAAGCAGGAAATCACAAAGGGAATGGGGGGAGATGGGCACTATTATCAGCCAGTCCTTTCCAGTCCCCAGGGATTTTAGTCCCTGCATCTTAAACACACACCAGATACAGCATTAAAATGCTGAGATGCTCAATCCTTCAAGGAGGTACCGAGGAAGTTTCTATTTTGGCAAGATTCACAATGGCCTCCCTAGTTGTTCTCAAGAAACTCTTTGCAAACAAAACCAAGGAGCATCCAGCTACTTCCTGGGTTGGTCACACAGTTTTTAAAAAGGCTCCCAAGCTTTTACAAACAACCACACTTGTGGTAGCTGTTCTTTGTCCTGAGTCCCCAGTGCAGACTTCAGCTGCCACAGCCCAAAACCCATCACCACTCCATGTTTTACTGAAGCAGCTGCCAGTTGGTGGCCTGAGAATTCTGTGTACCTCTAGTAGAGTATAGGCACACTTATCACCTATAGTTTATATGCACACTTACCACCTAAAGACAGAGATCACAGTCTATGTATGAAAAAAAAAAAGGCAGAAATATCCCAATTTAAAAGTGTAAGGTCTTAGTTTCTAAAAACAATGTAATACAAATTTTCCTTCACCATCCTGATTTCCTTAAGTATTCTGAATTGTCAGAATTGACTCAAAAAAAGGAAAGAGGTGAAACATTAAAAATGAAATAAAAATGCTGAGACTGGTGAAACAAAGAAAGAAGGAAGCCAACATATTAAAAGGGAGAAGCATAGAAAACATGAGACCTGGTTTTAGGAGCATAGAGGTATGGATGTCCCATGCTGCATTGCAACTTAGTTCTTTATGAAGAAAGGACACAGTCACCTCAGTAATAACAAAGCCCAAGGAAACCTCTCCCTACACCAAAGAAAGTGAATTTAAGATGTAAAAGCATATGAGAAATTTGAACCAAAACAGCAGAGGCTGTTGTCCATTTTGGAGCAAAACCTATGTAAAAAGACATTCGGAACATGTCATTAGCATTTCATTGAATTAATAGTGCACAATACATTTAATTATCTTGAATTCTGCCAAACAGGTTTGAATAAACCCTATGCCATGTCTGTTGTGACAGTACCCACAGGTCCTAACTACAATAACCAAAACTCTGCAAGCACCCAGCACTCTGAAGTTCTTCCAGTTCAAAAGAATGTAAAACAAGTGGGCAACATTAAGCTTTGTTACTTCTCATTTTACTTATATTTCCAGTTTTCAATAGATGCATCATTCTAAAGCGTCTATGTATGAAAAAATGTTGACTTAAATACATCAGGATTTTAATAAATATACAAATATTTTTATGTAAGAGCTGCAGAAGTCTTATCACATAATACTGGAGCACTACATGCTGGTTGCAGTTTCAGGCCACTTCCAGCTGCTGTCAGTATAACATACTCAACTTAGAATTGCTAAGGAAGTATTCAAGGTAACCAGATCTGACATCTGTATCTGCTTCCCCTTTTCCCACACGGGTCTTTTGAGCCGGGAACAGTCAGCGTGGCATTCCCCTCTTTGGCAGCAATGATCTAAAAACAGCCGCCTGCCCTTTCAAAGGCAAAGCAATCAGAGCAAGGACAAGAACTGTGCTCAGGGTTGGGACTCCAGACAAACCTGAATAATTCAGAGGACCCAGTGACTTCTTCAATAAAATAGTCAATCTGCTACTAAAAATCAAAGCACTGCAAGCCCTTTTCATGCTTTGGAACCAACTTTAACAGTGTGGCTCTTACTTAAATTACCAAATTCAAACTTGTTCCACCTTCATCAGCAAATCCTGTTTAAAACGGCTATCAATAAAGTCTGGCAGGAAATTCTTTTAATCACAATCTTAGTAGGCCAGGTTTTGAAGGTATTTGTTCCTTCAATGGTACAAATAATTTCAACACGAAAATTGCTAGAAAGAGCAGGAGAATGCAATTTTGTTTCTATTTCTTTAAGTTTATTAGTGTGCTTTGAAGAATTGCCTTTGAAACATGAAAAAGCAAAATCCTGATTTTTAAAACTTAGTATCTGACAAAGCTGCAAAACTGACAAACACATAATCCAACTAACATGGAGGAATTAGACACATATGAAGAACTACACTGTCAAATGAAGCCTGGTTACAATTAACGTCAATACAAACATCGAAATATCATCAATATCAAACACCCAGTAATTTTTCCAACTGCTCACAACACAGAGTTTTCCACGGACCTGTATTTTCACAGACACTCTGAAATTATCTTGGTGTAACAACCTACCTCTGTATGTCTTGAATGAAGTGCATTGTATTCCTTCTTGAGCTCAGCCTCCCGCTCCTCAAGTCTGCTAACTGGAAGAAGAAAAATCACAAGAATTAAAACTAAATTCGGCATTCTAGTAAATGAGGTTGACTTGCCTGGGACTAGGCAACCAGATCAGAATGTTCTCAGTGGTGAACAGCAAGGAGGAGGACGAAGAGTATGTCGGTGCCCGTGGTTTTAAGCTCTCTTCACTTGAGCTTCCTAAGTACACCAACAGCAGCACAATCTTGCAATTTGTGTTCCCCTAAAGAGCCCAAGGACTATTTTCCCCCACTAATTGCTAGTCCAGTGAGAGGGGATTTTTATGTTCAAGACCATCTTACTGCCCATTCCAATCCAGATTGCTTCCCATGTGCACAAGGAAACCATGGTAGAGGCAGAGGCCAGTCAGACTCAGTCCTGGATGAAGCCATGAGCTCCAGTTAAGGCTCTGCATTAGTTTCCTAGAACATATCCACACCATCTCTAGAGACATTTAACAAACAGAGATCAGGTATTTGTTAGAACAGGTTTAAGTCCTGTGTGGTACAGGAATTAAGGCTTCTGTTGGCATTCAGTCATATTTCACTGAGGATGAAGACCACAGATGCAAGGAAAGAAAATTTTCGTAGCTATTCTGAGAGATTAAAAATACATCTAGCAGATTTAGGAGAAATTTAAACAATGAGTTCCTATTAGGAGGAGATGAGCTGAAACGAACTGTGATATCCCACTGCAATTAATCTGCGGAAAAACTAACAGAATTTAGAACTTTCTTCCCACAACTTATCCTTTCATTCAAACACAAAACATTTTTTGCTGCTTAAATGTGAATTCCCACCATTTTATTTAGGTATTTTTGAGCATGATACTTATGTGACATAACAATGTGCATCAAGCTCTGTAACTGAGCTTCTCTTATTCCACTTCCCACGTTTAAATACCCCTGAGAAAGTTCAAATTTACAGTTACATGTCTCTAGAGACTCATTGCCAGACACACATTATCTGAAGACAAATGGCAAGATCTTCTCTGCCATTTGCACATTTTCATGTTGCCAACTGGGTCTCCTGAAAATTAATTCTCAATATGCCATTTCTTCTTGCTCCATATATCTCTATTTTGGCACAGTTTTTTATCCTAATTATGCCTCAATGAAACAACGTCTTTGCCAGAGTCAAATGATGGAACCAAAATACATAATTGTCTGCTCACTCAAATCTGCGTAAACATTTTTAGCTCCTAATCTAATCTTGCTCTTATGAAAACATTACATTCCTTGACACAACCTTTGCACTGCACCCAAAAATATCTGACCGAAAGTGTTACATCAAATGTTATTTATACCAATGCAAGATCGAACACTTCCATTTCTGCCATTATTGAACAGAACAAAAGCTCTCTGCATCAAATAGCAGCAAGTGATGAACAAGTATTTATAACACAACACACAAAAATATATTTTGTGGCACAATACATACATAAATACTTAATTTTGAGACGCAGTGCAGGACACATCGACTGAACAGAAGATTTTCATTCATTATTTTGAGGCACAAGTTGTTTTAAGTCTCCTCATACATTTGAAGGGAGGGTATATGGAAATCTTTTTGGTAAGAGACTACAGAAACAAGAGTCAGAATTAATAGTTAATGATGTGACAAAGCACATTTTATCCGCTATGTTAGACTGACCAGCATCCTAGTCATGAGTAATTAGATTTTAAGCAGCTGTCCACCAGAGATGCCCACACCCCATGCAGTGCCCCTCTGCTCCAGGTTAGCCCCCCATCCTGGGATGGGCATCACAGTTCCCAGGGGCTCTCCCACGGTTCAATCCAGCCTCAGCAGGAACCTGCACACAAATCCACAACAGCATTTCCCGTGTTTTGGATACAACACACACTTGCACAAAGGTTGAGGTTCCATAAGGGAGCACACCACTGCCTACGAAGAAATAAATGCTATAAAATGTTTTAAAGTTTTAATGGCCAAATTTGACATAGTTCCTTGAATCCAGTCATAGAAGACAAATACACATAGATAGAGGTACTGCATAGTCAAGACGGGTATCGCCAATAGGATGATCACAATTTTTGTTAGGTACAAACGTTAAAAAAGATGATATAATTGCATTCACTTCCAGCTGTGCAACACATTCCAGTCCTAGAGCGAGAAGTTTCAGTCCTCAGAGGACGTACACCAAGTTAAATACCCTCAACAGACACCACACTAACAATCCTCAGAACTGTTTTTCCAGTATCAGTGGGATGAGACAACACCTGAAATCTATTCTACCCAAAACAGGCCTCCCACTGAGATAAGATCTTGACAAAACAACTAACTAAATATGCTTCCCTTTTCCAATTAAACACTGTGCAAGAGACCAGATATTCCCTGAGGATCAGAGACCATCACTGACTTGAACACAGAAGACACCTGAACTTTGCGTAGAACAGTCAGAAGAATTTTGAGGAAGACCACCGGGTTCTTGCCTCCAAACCTGGGAGAAATTTAAGTCACTATTAAAGGTACATTCCCATCATCACTAACAGGAAACCAAATGGGAGAGAAAACAATGCTTTTCATTAGCACCCAGAAGTACATTTCAAACCCAATTGTCACCAGTTCCACTTTAATCCACCAGCAAACAAAAGGGTGGAAGTCTGGCCCTGATAACACCCCAAGAGGAATGGAGCTGGCACTGCCTGCCATATGCTGGGTCTGCCAACCGTTTGACTTAAGTTACAGTACAACAAAAAACTCCTCTGATATTTCCATCTCAGACTTTTTTTCCACTAAGATGCCAAATTCTTAATGGGTAGATGATAAAATTAGTTTGAGGACACACATCCTCAAAGCAAAAGTATCCATTGTCTCTGTTGCAACACGTCTTTATAAAGCCATCATATCCTTGTTACATCATGGAAGATATTACACACTAAGATATTACATGCACAAAATGTAGCACACATCAAAAAGGTTGCATTACTCACAATTACAAGCTTATATGGAAACAAATTTAGAAGTCTTCAAGCATTGTAAGTTTGAGCATAGAATGCAAATATTCTAGTGCTTTTAGGTTGATGAGAAAGCATAGAACACCACCAAAAACTCAAGCCCAAGGCCTACTTGCAACCTCCTCCAGCACTGTCAATGTCCTAACACCTACAATGGCCTGCAGAACCAATCCTGACCAAAGTTCTCTCAAACTAAACCAATCAAGTCTAAAAATGGGAGATGAAATATTCTGATAAACTAGAGAGAAGCCTCTGGAGTTTGTCTCCTGCCAGCATAATGAAGAATCAGGCAGCAAAGCTGCCCACCCTGCCTGTTCAAAAGTCAGAGCTTACCTCCCAAGTCTGATGGCTTTTACCAAGTTTGGAACACCCTTCATCTGTATGTTGTCCTCTGCCTCAAACTCCTGATAAGCCTGAGGGGGAGAAAGAGAAACAGACCTGCTAGAATGGCAAATCCAACCAGCGTGATGCCTTCAGGAGGAATTACAGATTCCTCCTACACAAATGAGGACAGAGATCCAGCTCATTAAGGAGCCTCTCCTACCACCAGGACTATCCAAACACTCTCCTTGGGCAGCTTTCATCCAGCTCCTTTCTTAACTGCAGGTCTCACACCAAGGTTAAGATACAGATCCAGCAGGACCTTGTGACCTACTAAGTAGTTGCTAAAGAACACACACGTTATCCATGTGAAACAGGGACTGAAGTTACCAAACAAGTGTTTAATCTGGAAGTAGTTAAGACCTGGAAATCAAAGGAGCACAGAAAACTGATTTGTAAAACAAGTGATAAATTCAACCCCTTGGCAAGACCAACATCTTCAAGTAGCTCTTACACTGTGAACTACAGGTCTAGCTCTCAGTTTAGTAAGTAGGGCACTTTCAATTATGGAGATAATTTAGCTGTCAAGAACGCTCTGTTGATAGCAAATATCAACACATGCAGCTGCAATGGTCTTATCCCTGACACTTCTGGGCTGTTCAAGTTTGAGCTATGTCTCAGGAGCACAAAACCCCTGTCATTTGTTACCAAAACCCTGACGTAAAACTAAAAAATCTCCTTAAACATTCTGCTACAACCATTTAATATAAAGACAACCATATGCCAGGAGATCAAGGATATACACACACAACCTTCTACACAAAATCAAGTAAAAATCCAGCTTCTTGTTCAGTCTCTGTACAAAAAAAAAAAAGTGCCTCACTGAGAAAACTTGACTGACTGATTTGCAAATAGGGGGATGCTCCATATACACGTTTGGCTATTGAAGCAAGTCCCCTTCTGAGAAAATCCACATGAAGTCAGTGTGAACACAGAAGCCACAGCAGTCTGGATTTGTTTATAAGGCCAAAAAACCGGTGACAACTCAGCAATGTAAGATTCCAAGAGACATTTAGAGCTATTTTCCTAATTGCTACAACATTTACAGCCAGGATCACTACAACAACCAAACTCCAGCACCTAAACCATTAGCACAATACTCCCTTAATTTAAAAATGTACATGAGCAGTTAATTACATGCCAGTGGATTTCAACCTCCTCCCATCTCTTTTGTTCAGGTGTATTAATAGCCCAGTTTAAAGCAGGCCGATCGCTGCTCTAATTTCCTACTCCATTTTATTTGAGCGTGAGTGTTGCAGCCTGGCTGGGTGCAGGCTCTAGAGCCAGCCGGACCCCCTGCTCCATCTAGTGGGCTGCTGGCTCCCAAAACCACACAGCAGGGACCTGGGAATGACATCGGCCAGCCAGGAAAGTCACTGAAAAGAGCAGAGTCAGAGGTAAAGCCCTCCTTTCTGGTGCACTCTGATACTCCCACTACTCCCCATAGAAAGATTCCTCAGCTGTAGGGAATGACATAGCATAGGGAAGGACAGGGGGAACCTCCCTGGTAAACAAACCAGTGATGATGGACATCAGAGAAGAAAAACAGCCACACTGAGAAAAAGGGAAACAGCTCCACATTCATTAACCAAGCAGAACAATATCTCAAGCTGTTCTGTTCCTTCTTTGCTGGAAATCAGATTAGTTTCTGCTGTTCTCATTCTCTGAAAATGAAGTAGTAGCAATCCAGGACCCCAGTGGACAAACCTGCACTTTTCAACTTCTTTCCAGAATCTATTGAAAGGCTTCTCAATATTCCTTAGCAAAAACAGTGGTTGAGCCATACCTAGAAACAGCCCTTACTCACAGAGGTGTTTCACATCAGTTTATTTACATCACCATGTCCACAGATGCACAACTCAAATCAACCCCCAAAACAACATTAAGCTTCACATCTGAAAGTCCATCTCCCGGTTTCCCTGTTAACTACAGATGCACATAAATTGCTGCTGCACCTCTAGGCAGGTACATCTCGGATATCAGATGCCTCCAGATTGTCCATCGAGAGGCTGCCTGGGTGTACCTTACACCAGTGCTGGTCTCCAGGGAGCTCAGAGGAAAATAAAATATCATGTAACATCTGCAGAACATTCACAGCATAAACCTAGTCTTGCATTTTCTCTTGAAGACAGGGGAAGCAACAGTTCTGTTTATACTTCGAGGAAAACAAACGCTTTTAAGTCAGCTGCCAAAGTGTTTGTCTCATATCCCAAATAAAACCTTAAATAAGCAATTGCAGCACAATGTCACCTGATATAGGAAATACAATCACCCCAACAGTTGTGTCACAATATCTGCAGCTCTGAAGATCAAGATCTGTTTCTTGGGATTATATTTGTTTGGGTTCTGTTTTGTTTGTTTGCCTTGATGTGGTCTGTTTAGGGTTTTTTACAAATATAGCCTTCCCCAAATATAATCCAACTTGAGCACAAATTACAAAGCTCAGGTTTGATACATTTCCATACCTCAGTTTCTCTGTTGTCTTGCTGAATGCAGCATGCTCTCTTGGTTGTACTTTAGCACTAGGCAGATCCAGAAAAGGAACCAAATCTTTCAACTCCCACAGCCAACCACCTCCATCAGAAAGTACTTCAGCCATACAGACGTTGTGTTTTTCAGAGTCTCTCATAAATAAGTTACACTGAGAATGAGTCCTCCAGAAAGCTTACTCCAAGCTGTTCCATCCCCATAGTAAGTCAAAATACACTACAGTCATCTTCTATTAAAAAAAAAAAATTAACTTACAGCCTGTAATATAGTGAGAAATGACATTCCCAAAAAGGGAGGCAAAGAAGGGAACTAAAATAAACCTCTGTAGCCCCCCCAGGACATCATGTGAGCTGTGAGAGGCTCTTATCCCTTTCTGTAACTGGAGACTGAACAGTATCCCAGGCAGAATCATGTGCCTTCACGGAGCACTGCTGGACAAACGAGCTGCATATTGCTGTTACAAATTTTTAACAGCTCTATGTGCTTACTTTTGCAGATTCGAGGTTGAAATTTCAAACATTTTAACACTGCAAACTAATTACAAGTAGAATTAGGGTGTCTCACCACTGCAAAGACTTGAAATAATGTGAAAGTCAGATATATTCCAGCTCTTGTAAGAAATATGTTAGATTATATCAAAGACTGGCATCTGCTTCATATACATCACTGAAGTGGGAGGGAAGAAGAAGAGAAGAATTTAAGTGTTAAACTTGTATTTATTGAACCCCTGGCATTGCCATGCTTAGTGCACCTCCACAGTATTCACAGGTGCCCTCTGCTGCTGGGAAGAAGAAAACAAGGCATGAATTCTGAAGTCATAAAACCAGAAAACATGTGCTGACAATCAGTAAAAGTTTACTAAAACCTCACACCAAGAGCTTCTAGAAACTCTGCCTGTACCAACATCACCCCAAAGCAAACCTCCAGGAACTCTGTGCAATTTAACTTGGGGGGCAAAGCAAGAGTAGAGGTGCTGCCTTTCCTCCCCTCCCTGCACAGGTAACACTGACCCCAATGCCAGGGCAGGGATAACCCATGGAAAGTTACAGAGAAGAGCAGCACTGCAAAATGAGCCCAGGAGCTGCACCACGGGCCAAAGAGCCTCACTGCTGCAGCACATTCCTGCCCTCCAAGAGACATTGCAAATCCTTACACCTCTGCTCTTCTTTAAGTTACTTAATCAAGTTTAACGAATGATCCCAGGATGCCACATATTGCACCATTTTTTGGCAGCAGACTTGACTTAGGTGACCACCACAGCCCACCAAACACCAGGACCAAGTGCTGCATATCAATGCAAGAGAGGTAACTCCACGTGCATCTGCTCCCACCATTTGGGGTTTCATCATCTCCTGGGGCTCACAATCTCTCCAGCAGTGCCACCTCTCCCTTTTTCCATTTCCTCCCATGAAAGCACAGAGCAGGGTAGTCCACTCATCCAGGAGGCAGCTGACAGCAATTGTTTCAATTTTTCATGCAGGGAAAAGAAGCTGGTGAACCACAGGAACATGGTAACTGGTTGACACAAAATAAGCTTCTCATTTCACTTCTTTAATTTCAAATGGCAGATTTACTCCAACTTAGCTGGTTGAATACGTGGCTATGGATGTAATCCCACAGGATAAATTCAAGTAAAAGAAATATGTCTTTTTTTCTTTAGCATAACAATCACTTTACCCACACAAACAAGCACTTATAATTCAGGACATAACTATGGCTTCTTGAGCAATTTCAACTGGCACACATGTTGAACCACATACAATCACACTGAACTCAACCAGGAAACTTAAGAGCTGACACGTCTTCACTAAATTCTCAGAACTGATGGTGTTTGAGAGAATGAATCAAAACTTTTTAATGGGCAAAACTTGTCCTCACAAATAATTTACATGAAGCAAAAAGTCTTGTAGTTAAAGTACAACATGGCATCGCGTTTTACCCAGTTTCTATTTTAATCTATTAAATCTATCATGCCATGAACTGATGTTGCCATCTCAGACTCTGTACTCTAAAGCCAGGTTGTATTTGCTTACTAGCTCTGTGCCAGGCATTTGCAACTCCCATTACCAGTGATAACACTACCACTGTTTTGAATGTTGATGTGGTAACAGTTGGAAATACCAGAGCCTAATTTAGATGCACAGGCAGCACTATAGGAAGTAGAAGTGAAAAAATAAATAAATAAAAGATTTGTAGCTGCACCCTGTGAATTAAAGCAACATTGGTATCTTGGTATCGTAGTATGCACAAGTTGCCTTGTCTTTAAAACAAAACAAGGTAATGCAGCAGAGTTGAGCTACTTCAGGTATGTATATACACTAGTATAGTTTTCATACCTTAGAAATTTAGAGCACTAAAAAAACCAGTTCACTTGCATAATATTTGTTAGGTCTTCAACAAATGTGCTTCTGTCCCCTTTGATCTCGCTCTGCATCAGCAGCATGTCAAATCTTCCTAGCAGCCTTTCATGTTGCCCCAGACAGCTTATCAAGCCAAAGCATAAGCAAAACTCAATGTTCAATCCAGCCCCACTGTTTCTCCAAAGATATAATTTTGCCATCACAAAAGGTTATTCTCCAATAAAAAGATTTTTGCTACAATAAATAGATTTTGAAAACGTTTAAAAGTTGATGCTTTAACACCAGACTTTTATGTAGTTATGATAACTGTTTTTAGCAGCATTACTTCTTACAAAAAAAGTAGTTCTAGCCAACCTTTAGTGGTTCTACTGGAACAATTGAGTTTCTTGTGCAAATACTTTCATTATTATAATATATATACATATAATATATATAATTAAAATTTTTAAATACACATATTTGAAGGCTTAATATTCAAAGCAAAAAGAATTTCACACAAACTTGTGGAGTGATATAAAATGGTGTTATCAATACATGGTAAATGCAGTTTCTAGAAGAGAAACTTCAGGTATGCTGCTACATACATTGCTAGAAATTCAAATAACTTTCCCTTTCTGTACAAAATAATTTTGTGCAAATAATTTTCCCTTTTTTTATTGTATTAACAGAAAAAGTAATGGCCTATAGGACACAATGCACTCCTGATGCCATAATCTTGTTGTCAGAGCGCAGGGTCTCCCATTAACAAGCTGTTTGGGCTGTGGGTTTTAGGGCAAGGGCCTTCTGGAAACAGTGTCTTTGTTACCAAAACAGACCACTCAACTCATGTTACAATGTTTTCTTTTCCCCTCTTCAGCAGGAATCACAACGTTTCTGAGACAAGTCTCTACAGTATGCTTTACAATTAACCATTTTAGCTTGACTTGATCTATAAAGATACACTCCCAGATAAGACTCATCCCGATCTTCACCAGGGAAGATTGCCTGAAGTGTTGCTCCATCACTGCCTGTACAGAATCCAAGAATATTGTACCTACAACAGAACTGAAGTCTCCAAGATTTGCAAACATTGTTCTAAACTATTCAAATTTCAGGAATAGTCAGCTTTGCAGGCCATCTATATTGAACTCAACACCACTGGACTAACACTCCTACCCTGCCATAGGCTCATTCATGCCACTGATAAAGAAGCTATAATACTGTTCCTTTAAGTTGGAAGAGAGCTATAGCTTGCTGTGTTGTGGGCAGGCAGAAATACAGTTAGAAAGAATAGTGAAAAGGGGCTTTTTTGACAACTGGCACTCTGCTTTTAGAAACTGATCTTATCTCAACTCTGTCTCAGTCTCACTTGACATTCCTGCAGGGCCCAGCAATAAAAGCTATATATTAACTGATGTGCACGCCAGTCTTACATCAACAGAAGGCAGCTTAGAAGTGAGAAGCAGAAAAGCAGGAAAACTGGTGATGGACTTTCATTCAATGACTGTGTACCTTAATAAGAAGTAGCCCAGCAGAACTGCTACACTACAATATATTCACAGTGTAACATTCAGCGTTTCAGGAAGACTGATCACTCATCTTTTTCCAAAGCTTACATGAGGTTTTTTTCAAATTACACAGAACATCTCTAAAAAGGGAAGTGTTCCTCCTAAACTCTTTTTCTATAAAAACTAAATGCTTCATAAATAATTCAACGAAAATTATATAAAAGCTAATGAGAATTGGCATCAATGTTCTTCTCATCTCAGCAGTGCCTCTAAACCCAAAGAGATTATCTTTATTTTAGCACAGACAACAGTTTAACAGGGAAAAAAATAGCTTATTTTATCATCACTAACAAAGAAATAAGATGTAAGTATCTCCTGAAAAGGCTGCTAAACAAGAAAATAGCACAGTCTAAAAGGCAAACAAATGAAGCAGGATACCAAAAGAATCAGATTATGAGTAACAAGCCTATATTTAATTTGTTTGCCTTAATTCTAAGGAAAACAGACTTGCACAAGAGTTAAACCCAGCTTTCTGTCAAGGTACAGGAATCAGAGAGCAGAGATATTCAGCATATGTATTATCACTTTACAGAACAAAGATTAGAATGCACTAATATCACTTACAGGGAGTGCAACATATTTTACTTACTTTGATCAGCATAGTTTTTTGCTTTCAGTTCAAGTTGTCGAGTTTGTGACTCTAATGCTTCCACTCTGGTCTGTAAGTCCTTTTTCTCTTGTTCTTGAGAATCTTCAAACTCAATGAATTTCTAAACAAAAGAAATAAGTGAAGTTAGACTCAACAATTAATTACAGGTTTGGGGGGTTTTTTAAGCCTGATTAAGGCTCTTCCTCCAAAGCGAAATAAACAATTATTCCCAGATTTATTTTTTCAGAAGTACTTTCACTTCAAGCAGCACATTGGAAGCAACACAGCAGCCCTTCACAGCAAGGAAGGTGCAAGCAGGTTTCCAAAACAACTGAACAGATCCACAGGCCCCATTTAAACACCAAGGACTCTTTCAGTCCAGGTCCATCAGTCGAACACCCAACTTAGGCTGCTCTGTTTAATAACCCTCTACTAATTGCCAACTACTTCAGACAACCTACTTGGGATTAACATAAATAAGAATTATTTCATTATTTTCTAACTTCATGGACAACAACTGCCAACATGTAAATACAGGAGTCTTGGTATCCTTAGTCTGACTAAATATAAGTGAAGTTATTGTCATCTGTAAGCCATGAAGGTACAGACACTGCAACAGGGTAGCAGTAGTAGTGCTAATCAAACTCACACACTATCTTTTCATTCCCACCCAACTTCTGTCATCATTTGATAGGTTATAAATGTTCACAGCCTTCATCAAACACTTAATAACCATCTCCTACAATCTGTCAACTGCACAGAAGATTCTTCATGGGCACTCTGCAACTGTGCTGATTACCTTCACCTTCTGTTCCCTTCCTTTGCCAACTTTGTGTCTCACAATATTCTGGAGTTCAATGATGAATATGTCAGTGTTTACATTCCACAACATTAAAATTACCAATTCACCATTATAACAGTTTTAAAAACATATTTTTTGCTATTCCTCATAACAAAAAAATTAAGAAGTTCAGTGTGTATTGGTAGCACAAAGAATACTTCTAATAGCCAGAGATGTCTTAGGCTGTGCAGTACTCTGTACTCTGCACTGCAAAGAGAAGGTAATGCCACCAACAGAAGTTATGCACAAGGCTCATGGAACAAGGAGGAAAACCAGAAGCCTCTGGGGGGGGAGGAAAAACAAAACAAAACAAAAAAAAACAAACCCAAACATCCAAGACAGTTAAAGGGCCAGGGAGGAAGCTGCAGCTGGACACCACATGGAAGCAACGAGACAGTGGAGGCAGCAACTTTAAAACAGTATTGTGATTTGAATATTGTTTTTCCTATTTATTGTTAGGAAAATTTAGTGGGGAAAATACTTCAAATGCTCACACATCAACTGTTAACAAGCTACTACTACATTTTAGCCAACGTGTTCTAGAGCTTTTACAAAGGCAGAGATTTGTAACCCCATGAAAAGGGCTTCAGTTTGGAAGGGTTATCAGAAGAAGCTCTGCTTAAAAAGTACTTCAGATGTAAAAATGCAGTGAAATCTATGAAGTGGAACAAGAGATCCTTTCAGACAAGCTCTCCCAGCAGCTATCACAGGACTAGGCATGGTGTTCATATGACTGTGCTCGAAGCCACATCACAAAACAATTGCAGAACAGCTGACACCAGCCAGGTAGCCCTGCCCTGGGGGCTGCCATCTAAAATCCCAAGAGGTGCAGAAGTCTGTCTGCCCCCTCGACACAAAGTTTGGGAACATTAATTTGTCAAACTCAACCTTTAGGCTTGTTTCATGTCTCCTTTGTAGCAACTGATACAAGACCTTTGCCCCTTTTGCATTAAAGATTCAAGTCATGTCTGGCCCATTCTTAGCAGACTCCCTTTTCAAAAAGGGCTTCAAAGTTTGATGCAAGTCTGGCACTGGGGCTAAAGACCAACACAGTTTGTTACATTAAACATGGGAAAACATGAAAGCAGAATTATAAAACTGTAACATCTTTGTTTAGTTGTTTCTCTGATGATTTCCCCAGTCAGACATGTCTCATAGACTGCAAAATGCCAGTGACAATTATACTTAGGAATAAACAGCCATTCAGAGCCATCAATGTCATTGTCACCCATGAAACTAAAGATAAGTATCATTTTGTATTTCCTTTCTTCAACTGCAAGTAGGAAAAACTGGTTTTGTCTAGAACAGTTTTGTTACCTTCCACTGGTTTGCCTTCATTTGGTTAAAGCTTGAATTTATGTTACAAATTCTTCAAAGCATTTTTGTAATTACAGCTATTTTTACCCTTCATGAAAACTATACCTGATCAAATCATGGACTGAGAACTCTGGACTTTGAATGCTTCTATTTGGTTTCATTTCTCCTTTCGGTGATAGTACTACCCCAGCTCCAGCCCCAGCAGATTGCTCATCCTGTCCTGACTAAGCCTGCATAAGTATGATGGAAGGACTAGTCAGATAAACCACCACGGCAGCCAAGGACAGGCTGAGCACCCATATTAAAAAGAGGGTTTTTTTCTTAAATTTACATTGACAATACACTTAAATATTGTACATCATCTGCATTGTTTAATGCAAATTCAGCAGCATATGTAGGAACATACTAGGCACTAAATATATGGAAACGAGACATCCTTTTATTTCAATCCCAGTTACTGGTTATACAAAATACTGAGACACAAAATTCTAGTTTTCCTCATTTTAAATGACGTCCTGTCTGGGCCACAATACTGTATCTTACAACTCTAACAAGGGACTTTTTTTTTTTTAAGCTGAAGGACACAACTTGTCTTTAAAACAATCAGACCAAATTATACAAGATTACAGAAGATACAGCTTGAATGATCCTTAAAAGGTCATCTTGTTTAAAGGCTCTGATGTTCAGTGTTAATTTTGATTAGGCTATGATGAGGTGGAAGCACAGGATGTGATGCACACCTCCTCCTGCACGTGCCTGCTGCTGAAACCCAAGCCTGTGATACCTCCAGCAACTATGTTTGGCAACTCCCATTTAATCTGTCCCATTTTCTCCAGGCAGGATCAATCATGTCAATTCAGACAGACCTTTGTCCAACCTGTTCTTAAAGATCTCCAATAAAAGTGTGAAAAAGCCCTTCACAAATTAGACTCAGAAGTCTTTATGTCATCAATTTCAAATCTGCTTTAAAGTTTACAGCAGTGATTGCAATAAATACAAACCCAGACTACACAATGGCACAGCACACATGCTTGGAGCCCTCTCTCATGCACACAACCATTGAATCATTTAGTGACACATTACCAGCCAAATGAAACAGGTTTTCCTATATTTATGTCATCTCCTGCCTCTTTATGTTCTGACTTGTTTTCCTGTCACACAACCCAGGTGCAATACTGAGCGTATCTGATGTCAGGTCTCCACCCACTTGGCAATCTTTATTACCCTGTGACATGTCCTTCAGTAACTTGTACTGCAACGATCCCAGATTCCCAGCCACTGGCATGTTCCTCCTGGAGCAGGGAGAAAAAATTAACCACACAGCCAGCTCAGCTGGACTTGGGGCAGAGAAAAATACATATAACTGAAAACAACCTGCTAACTTCCACACTATTTTACAGCTTTCTGTAAAACGGATCTCAGTTTTGTTCTCTCAAATGAAAAATGCTTAAACTCTTACTGCAGAGTGTGTACTTAACATACCACCCTAAGGAAGAAAATTAACTTTGGGAACAGTAAGAAAAGGCAGATAGCAAGTTCACACTATAACTTAAACCAATTTTTGTGGTGGTAAATCCTTTTTCATGGTTCCAAAAGATTTCGAGAACAGCTTAATCCCACCAACAGCAGAAAAGCTAAAAGATATATTAACTTGACACAGCTAAAAGTAGATTTTATCCTGTTTCCAAGCCCACATAAAACACCTGCCAGACACACCCCCAGGTCTGGAGCAGTTCACAACTACAGAAGGAACACTTGAAGCGTGTAAAAGAGCAGAACCCCAAATGCTGGTTCCTCTCCCACTTCTTTGTGGCAGGACATGCTGCCTCAAGTCACCAAGTGAGAAGGTAACTTATGCAGAACTGTAAGTGGAACAGCAGAACAGCGGGTTCCTCCATTCCTTCAGCAGTATCACTAAAACTACCCCATTAAAAGTCAGACAAATGACTTCACAGCAACTACAAAGATTGTTACTGTTACCCAGAGGACTGAGAAACAGGCCCAGAACAGCAGATAATACAGGCTGCCCAGAGAAGCTGTGGCTGCCCCATCCCTGGAAGTATCCAAGACCAGGTTGGATGGGGCTTGGAGCAACCTGGGATAGTGGAGGGTGTCCCTGCCTATAGCAGGGGGTGGAACAAGATGAGCTTTAAGATCCCTTCCAATCCAAACCATTCTATGATTCTATGAACAGAAGAAAAACTGAACTTAGTAGCTCAAAATTCTCCATTTTGCCATCACACTACACAAGCAACCTCCACAATGAAAGACAAGAAACAAACTGTGCTTGCTATCCAAGAATACTGTTATAACCCCTGTTCCCTCCTTTTATTTCAACTGCACTGCATCCATCGGGTTATCTCAGCACCAAAAAAACTGCTGCAACAATCATGCCTGACTAAAACACGTGCCTCTCCTGAACATGCCACGCTGCATCTGACAGACACTTTCACACCTGCACAGCGTGATGAACTTCAGCACATCACAACAATTACCTTTGTGCTTCCAGTGAAAACTGTCTCACTGCCCTTTGGAAAGCATCAGGAAGCTGTCTTGCAGCATGAGTGCTGCTTTCTAGACTGCACAATGCTTGTCCCCCTAAGTTAATTTATCATGACACACAGACATGGAGATGGCACTACAGCTCCTGGAAAGCCACTACAACATCATTAACCCCATATTCTCTTTCATCATGTTGGTACACTTTCTGTTCTGCTGCCCAAGGCCTGCTTTTTTCAGTCTGGCAAATGCTGCCTGTGCTTCAAGTCTGATTGATTTTTGCATGAATTAGTTCAGAAAATATTTACCAGTCCCTTCCTATTGCTCTCAATAGAAATATGTTTTCTAAAAATGCCTTTTACATGCAGCTTGTGTCAAAAACAGAGATCAAGCCTTTATGGCAACCATCCCCTGACTGAAGTCCATAAGGCACCATAAAACAACCAAGTGTTTCACAAGGGGGATGAACAGTCACTCAGGCCAAGGGCTGGGGGGACATCATTCATACCACAGCACTTCCATAGCAAACTGAGTCTGGGCTAATCTGCAGACAACGTTGTGCACTCACTTAGAACAGAAATGTAAGTAAGCGTTTGTACAAGGTTAATGTTTTTCAAATTAAGTTTTCATTGTCAATATTGTCTTTACCCTCCATGTCACTACTCCCCTGATTTCTGGAAAATTTAGAAGGCAAGCACAACCACAGAGATAAGCACGGGACAAGAAGTCTGGAAATAGACTTGTAAGATGGCTTGTTCTATTACAGATAATGCTGTCAATCCCATTTCCTCCAGGAGTTTGGCAAGACAATGAGCTGGAGGAAGTTATCCTGCACAGCTGCCTTCAACTGCATTGTTTTATAATCCCACAGAAGATAATACTCTGCGAGCTTATTGACGCTGAAGCGATTCTTAGCACAAAAACTGAAATAAAAATATGCAACACCCCGAGTCGGAGCCGATGCCACTGAACAGTCCACACCACCTGTTGCTGCCTGAGGCTTCATGCACCGCCTCTGAGGAGCTCCAGCGTGGACACCGCGTATCTCCATGGGGTTTTTTCCACTGCACTGCCACTATTCTTTTGTAAATACCCTCCAAATGGTATTTACACCCATTGACATTCATAGCCAGCTCCCGCCACGGAGCGCGCCCGCAGGGCCGTGCCAGCGCCGGGAGCGCGCGGTTCCCGGTCTGCTCCGCACGCAGCGCTGCCGCCCTGCCATGGGCGAGCTCCACGGGGTTATCCCGCACCCCTGCGGGAGGAGGCGACGGGCACACCGAGCAGAGCCGTGCCCGAGCCCCGCTCCGGCCGAGCCGCTGCCACCGGCCAGGGACGGGGCGCTCCCTCCTCCTTCTCCTCCTCCCGGAGCCGCGTCCCGATCGCAACTCGCCACGGGCGGCTCCGGCCGCTCGCCCGGCCCCGGGTCGGGCTCCTCGGGCTTCGGTTCTCCCTCCCCAGCCCCGGTTCTCACCATTCGGGCCTTGGTTTTGGCTCCTCAGGCCCCGGGCCTCCCTCCCCCAGGTCCCGGCTCTCCCTTCCCCGGCCCCGCTTCTCCCCGCCCGGGCCCCGGTTCGGGCTCCTCGAGCCC